>JAHREE010150009.1:46417-89739 GCA_033628505.1 Tringa tobata | reverse complement strand
ATTATATTAACTGCCCCTGGACCTGTGGGAGTAACAATATGGCACAGCACATAGATGAGAAAGGTGACAGTTTTTTGGAACAGGCACAAGAATTTTTGCTGGACTAAGTACCAATCCTATTCTCTTTTCATTGTCTCCAGACTGGGTTGGAAGGTTTTACACCCTGTGCAATGTCTAGTGGGGAAAACCTCCCCCACAATTGCAAGTTCTTGTCCTTATCAGATACTCCTGGAAACGTGGAGACATGCAATTTACAGATTTCTGCTTGCTTGTCTCCTACTTTCCCATCTTAGAGACAAAAATCCTTCTTATCTGAGCATTTGTTATGGAAAAGATCAACCTTTTCCCCTACTCCAGCAACTGTACTTCATTTCTGCAAGTAATGTTGTTCATTGGAGTAACCTTGCACAACAGTGAAGCAACAAGCTGACTTCTTTTTGCCCTACCACTCTTGCTATGGTTTGAACATCTAGCCACATCAGAAGACGGTTTGGGGGAGGGGAGGGAAAGCAAAGGAAAAGCAGTTATTCCCTCATGTTTCATGAATATGCAAGACATTCCTTGATAGAAGTGTTGTTTTTTGGAATTAAATTGTTGAGAAAATAATTTAACTCTTGGAGTGGCATGCGTAAAAGTTCTCTTCTCATTTGCAGGTCCCTTATAAAATAAAGAATTCACATACAGGGATGAACTTTGGCAAAAAGAAACTTAGAATCTTGTGGAATTAAAGCTCCTATAAACAAAACCCTGCTCTAATACATTCTTTCTGTCTTTGATCTGATCTTTTGGAAGTAGCAGCAAGGAATAATGACAAAAAATCAGTTAGCCATTGACAATGGTAGAAGTTAGTCATAGCTGGAGTACATATGAACTTTATGTGACTTAGCGTTCAGGCAAGCTTGCAATAAAATCAAATCATGCCCAAATAATGCTTTTTTTATACAGACAAGAAAGAAAGTTCTAACCCAGAAGTCATTGTGATGAAATCAAAGAAACAGAAAGATGGCAACATTGGGAAAGCAGCTTGTTTGGCAAGGAATTTCTATACAAAGAACATCAACTTGGAGATGTCTCCTGATAAGGTCGTATATAAAACAAATACACCCATTTTGACATCAGAGGACTCGTACAATACTATTAAGGTGGTTGATGTAACAAAAGATCAAGAAGTGACCTGCACGGCCGAAGTCGACGGCAAGACAATTACAGCTAACAGCACATTGTCAGGTACAATTTTGTGGTACAGCTGCCACTTAGTTCTGGAGGCAGTGTCTTCTAGCGCTTGCTATTCTGTTGGCAGGCATTGCTCTGGGTAACCATCTGAAATGGGAAAGACATCTGGTACTTAAACAGGTAGAGCTGAAAGATATTTAAAAGCATCTAATATAAATAATCTTAACTGTTTAACAACTTGAACTTACTTTTTTGGGAGGAAAAAAAATACAATCTTTTTTTTTTTTTTAAATGTTTGTTCACTTATGACTGAATACTTCACCGCAGAGCAGCAAACCTCCTAGAGCACAGCCTGAAATAGGCTTTCTAAAAACAATAAAAAGTTACAGTGGTGGTGTGGTTTGGGTTTGGTTTTTTTTTCCTATATGACTTTTTTATATTTTGGGGAATTGTCTGTGCCATCAGCTCCTCAAATTAACTTTAGAATTAGTGACTGATCATCTGAGCTTCAGACTGTCCTGCCCACATGTTCCTATGGGAAGGGTCATATGAACATTTTGTTTACCCCTTTTTAAAATCTGGATATAGTTTATAATGCCTTTTCTTTATCATGCTACAGAGGAGGCTGAAGAACAAGCAACAGTGAAGGTTTGCAACACCACAGACACCTCTGTACAAGGTTAGTTACCTAAATAATTTGTGAAGTTATATTACTATGTTGGGGATAAATGCATGGAAATGTATTTTGTTGGAGTACAAGCATCAGAATGCAACATATTCATCAAGCACAACCTGCTTTTTAAGGGTAGCTAATTTCACAATCGACACACAACAGGAAGCAATATCCAATCTAGAGAGACATCCTCCTCCCCTTTTGTTGCTGTTTCTCTATCATCTTTTCCTTTGCTGCTGTTTCTTTTCCTGAAACTATTACTTGTGTTTTTTTCCACTTTCTGCCAATATCATAATATCCAAATCTAGACTATGATCTCTCCTATCTTTTCTCTATTACTAAGCAGATACCAACATGGAGAAAGCAAACATGCTGTCTATGGCTGTATTGGGTTTGAGAGTCCTGCTGGCAAAAAGTATCGCCTTCAATACACTCATGAGTATCAAGTTGTTTCTTTTCTGAGGTAAGGAAGCACATTGCTTGACCTGTAGAAATACTGGAAGCACATGTTAGGAATGATTGCCTGTATATCTCTAACCCCACAAGCAATGATACCTGTTTATCTGCTCCTGTTTCCTTTAAATAACCTGTAAATTTCTGGGGAAAAATCCAACAATGAGGACAACCCCCCTAAAAAAAAAACACCAGAAAACAGAAAAACAACTACAACCCTTCCTCCGAAATGACTAATAAAAAAGCCCCCTTGTATATCCAAAGCTCAGCTCTTGGTGGTTGAGCCCCAAACTTTTGCAGAAAACTTGCTTTGCGAGAGCAACTCAGATATTACCAGAAGTGCCTAAGAGATATCTCATTGACTATTTCAAGTGGCAGAGCACAAAGCCTGGAGAAAAATCAAGTCAAATAAGGAGTCAAAAGCAAGTGTCCCAAAATGCAAACATGTGAAGTAGTGAGAAGAAAGAGAGGAGAGGGGGGGATTTTTAAATTAAGGTACTCAAAGAGGTACAAAAGACAGTCCAGACTAAGTTTTGTAAGTCTACCTGCCTTGATCTGACAACTATCCAACAGTGGCATGTAGGCCCACTTGCATTAAATACATTAAAAAACATACTTCGCTCTTGCAGACAGCGGGGAAGCAAGGCAACAGCAATCTGAACAGCAGGAGGAAGTGTGTACCAGCAGCACAAGGGAGTGAACAGCCAGTGTCAAGTGTGCTGATAACAACCATCCAGAACACAATTCGGCACCTTCTCCTTAGGACGTTTTATACTATTTTATCCTGCCTGCTCCTTTATTTAGTTTTAATAGTTGTAACTGCTTTTGCTATTTCTTTCTCTATGTGAACTGAGGAGAGTGTATTTTCCTCATCCCACTGCTAAGTAGAAATTGATCTAGGCTTGGCATCCAACCAGCTTCAATAGTTTTGAAAACTCCAATCCTCAGTATAGATATTTCACTCTGTTAGAAGACGTTTTACAAGCACGTTACATTACTGTCTGTAGAACTAACGTATCACTGCTGAGAGAATTCGGGCACAGTAGATGCTATTTATAGCCTTAATGTTTTTTAGACAGCTTTATAACAATAGTTTTCTAATGCAGATGAGAAGACCTGTGTTGGATCTGAAGTGATTCAGTTCAACCGGATAATGTTGTTGAGCATTTCTTTATTAAACCTGTATTTCCTCCATAAAGTGCATGGCATATACATTGTAGTAGTAGTTGCTGTAGTAGTGACCAAATTAAAGTTTTTCTAAACCAAAATGCTGTGTTTCATTCTGTGCTTTTTGTTCTGAATTTGGGATGGAGATTGCTGAAATCCAACTGTCATAATGACTTCTGAGATTAGAAATACAGCTTTGATAACCTAGATTTCCTGTTGGCTGAATTTTTCTTTTCCAGACTTTGTACAGGGAAGTGGAAATGCTCTTTGGCACATTACAAAGCTTCAGTAGGGCCATGAATTCTAGACTTAGGGGACTGAAATGAGGTCTGGTCTTTCAGATCACTTTGAAGAGACTTCAGAAAGATATTTTATATCATTGCAAGAAAAGACACGTGTCTAAAGAAAAATCAGTTAAGAGGCAGCTTGATACGAGCATGATGAAGGAAAATACACATATCTGAAGAGAAGAAAACATGCTGTTTTTTTCCACTCATTGGTACTAGGAAGGGGCCAACAGGAAATAATATATGGTGCTTTGATGGAGTGATAGTTTCCATAGCACCTTGGTTACTAGTCAAAAAGACCCCAGTACACATATTCCTAAACTCGTCTTTCTCTCTCAAGCAATAGGCAGGATGCTGTGGTTGACATTTATGATGAAGTCACACCATGCAAGATTAACTCCCCCTTGTTTTGAAAAACAAGTTAACCACATCCTGAAGGGGAAATAAGGTTTTTCACATATCGACTGAGTTACTGCTGGCTTCAAGACAGCCTCTGCAGCTGCATAGTAAGGTCCACTTAATTAAGCTTTGTCAGCTCAGTCCCTCAGACCCTGCAGAAACCTCGAAGACAACCCTCACCCTATACAGAAGATAAGTGAAATTTGCATGGCAAATCCAAAACCAGTAAAATGCTTTTTATCTTGCACTCCACACCTTTTCACAGTCTCTCAGGCAAGACTCAGACTGGGAGTACCACCATGGATGGTGGCTCATCCACTTCCCTGGGCAGCTTGTTCCAAGGCTTAACAACCCTTTCAGTGTACAAATTTTTCCTAATATCCATCCTAAACCTCCCCTGGTGCAACTTGAGACCATTTCCTCCTGTCCCATCGCCTGTTCCTTGGGAGAAGAGACCAACCCCTGCCTTGCTACAACCTCCTTTCAGGGAGTTGTAGAGAGTGAGAAAGCTTCCCCTCAGCCTCCTTTTCTCCAAGCTGAACACCTCAAGCTCCCCCAGCCGCTTCTGAAAAGATTTGTGCTCCAGACCCTTCCCCAGCTCTGTTGCCATTCTCTAGACACGGTCCAGCTCCTCAATGTCCCTTCTGTTGTGAGGGGCCCAAAACTGGACACTGCACTCGAGGTGGTGCCTCACCAGTGCCCAGTAGACTACTTCCCTCATCCTACTCACCATACTAATCCTGACACAGACCAGGATGCTGTTGGCCTTCTTGGCCCCCTGGGCACACTGCTGGTTCATATTCACCCAGCTGTCAACCAACACTCCCAGGTACTTTTCTGCTGGGCAGCTCTCCAGACACTTTTCCCCAAGCCTGGAACATCCATGGGGTTATCATGCACCAAGGGCAGGACCCAGCCCTTGGCCTTCTTGAATCTCATACCATTGGCCTTGGCCCATCCATCCCACCTGTCCAGGTCCTTCTGCAATGCCTTTCTACCCTCAAGCAGGTCGACACTCCCACCCAACCTGGTGTCGTCTGTGAACTTACTGAAGGCACACTCAGTCCCCTGAAGTGGGCTAGCCTGGTGGCCAGGCCTGTGGCTCCCCTAAGACTTTATTTCAGGTCAGATTACATGAAATGAGAGGGCTGTGTCACAGCCAGTCAAAATAATATTTGTGAGTCATGATGCCAAGGATGGATGCTGAAGACAGCCCCGGCATCCTCATACTGTAGCCAAAGAGGGTGCAGTCTTTTTTTCTCACTTTATGTGGACAAAACTATTAAATTGTCTGTGTCTGGCCTTGTTCTGGAGGCAAAGGCAAGAAGCAACTTATGCTGGCTTAGACTAGCTGGGGATAAGAGAGGAAGAGGGAACAAAGTGCATGAAAACACTCTTGGGGAGAAGAGAGGTATCTTGTGAGGAATTTTGGCATCTAGGCAGCTGCTTTCTAGAGAAGGGAGGTTAATAGGAAAGGCAGTGCTATTTTAGACCATAAGATCCAGCTGGAAGAAGCAGATACACGTGCAGACACAAAACCCCTATCCAGCTCTTAAACTTCTAGAAAAAATGTGCTGGATTTATTATTTGAACCATTTCCCCTGAAAGGAGCTGTCTAGGTCTAATTATTTTACTTTAAGTTAGAAAAGAGCCTGTAGCCCATCTGATCTATTTTCTGTCATTGTGACTTACTGATTGCCTTCCACTGGCAGTGGCTTTTCACTTTACAGTTGCAAATCTATAATTTTGAGTCAATGCAGAACATGTAACTTAAGAAAACAGGAGAATATCATTGTTTGCAGAAGAAAATCCATAATAGGGAGCTTTTGTACAGCCCAGTAGTAAGATTGTGTTGGTGTGGCTAATTCCACAGAAGAGGACAGAGTCTGCAACTCTCCCAGGTGATATGAGCTAAGGAAAAGTTTTTGTAGAGAAATTGTGCTCCACAGTAAAGGTTCATGGAATCATAGAATGGTTCAAGTTGGAAGGGACCTTAAAGATCATCTTGTTCCAAGCCCCCTGCGATAGTCAAGGACATCTCCCACTAGACCAGGTTGCTCAAATCACTGTGCAACCTGGACTTGAACACCTCCAGGGGTGGGGCAGCCACAGCTTCCCTGGGCAACCTGTTCCAAAGTCTCACCTCACTCAGAATGAAAATTTTTTTGCTAATATCTAATCTAAATCTCTCCTGTTTCAGTTTAGAACCATTATCCCTTGCTCTACTCCCTGATAAAGAGTCCCTCCCCCATCTTTCCTGTAGGCCCCCTTTACGTACTGAAAGGTTCCTCTGTTAAAATCAGCACCTTTGGATTTATAATTATCCCTAAATGGGAAAAAACACAAAGGCCTGTAAGAGATCTGATGGTATCAGAATAATTAATGATGATGATAAGCAGAACTCTTTAGTTCAAAATATTTTAATAGTACTATCAATATTGACCTACAGATTTAGTTGTGTCCATTTCTGATTGTGTTCAGGCAGCCTTTGAAAATGTCCAGGGGTGGAGTCACTATCTGTGGAGATATTCAAAAGCCAGATGGACCTGGACCTCAGTAATCAACTCTAGATAGTCCTGCTTGAGCAGGGAAGACCAAATGACCTATGGAGGTCCCTTCCAGCCTCAATCATTCTGTATTTCTGTGATATTTTTGTTATATATAGAATGTTTGCCTAGACATTTCAAAGATGAAAACCTAGGATAGGACTACAATTATTTGAATAGCAGAAATAAATTGCACATTAACAGCACAATTCAGTAAGGTAAAAAAGCAGCTTGTCCTGCCCCATAGTTGCAGATAGAGTGGTCAGGAGCACTAACAGAGTGAAAAAAAGCACGAGAACATAAGTCATGACATACTTAACAAAAGGCAAGAATGCAGTATGGGATGTGAGAAGACAGTACTAGCATTAACACTTAGTACAAAGGCTTGAATATTTTTCTTTACCATCTCTCACGGTGAGAGGTGGAGGACAACTGAAGCTCAAATAATTTCAGTATTGCTGGTGTGAGGCAGGCTGTAGGGAGCTGAAGGCCACAGCTCTTGAGTGAAGACCGTTCTGAGCAGCCCCAGGGGAAATGTTACAGGCAACCAGCAGAAACTTGGCTAATGTGGCAATTCAAGCTTCCAGCATCTGAACACAACCTGAAATTTCTTGAAGACAATGTAAGGTGAGCAATGTCTGATCAGACAGACAAAGAGGTGGGGTACCTTTGAACCATATAAAAATATTCAGCCTTCAAGGTCTCTTAACATGATTACAAAAGCAGTAACGCTACTACTGGAGCTGTGTTACACTGTATTACACTACATCATCTCTGCTATCCATCCTGTGACAAATGACAAAGCCTTTAAAAATATATGTGTCTCTTTCAGTGACAGCTGCTCCCCAAACTTTCCACTGTAAATTCCTTTACCTTATTGGGACACGTACAGGGAATAGCCCAGCAGGTTATCTGCCCCCTCCTTTACTTTCAGATTGCAGCAGCTTCAGTTGCTCTTAGTATAGGTGCGTGGGTGTTTGCATATTCTGATTTTTCTTCCTTAAGCCTGAAGAAGACCTTCTTCATTTTGAATGGTCCTTGCTTGGACCTTTTCTGAGCATGGCATCTGCTGCTTTTGTCCTTCTTGTAGAAGATCCTACTTGATTTATTAGCTTTATTTTAAGGTCTGCTATTCAAGTAAAACAGAGTTCACCTATCAGTGTGTTTGTTTAAAAATATTAAAAAAAAAAAAAAAGCAACAAGAGAGGGAATACTTTTCTGTTCTGAAATATTATTTTTTAAAAAATACTTTATCGAGCTACTGAACTTCATTGCTCTTATAGCTACTTTCGCTCTTGTCAGGAGGCCAAGCTGAGGCCAGACAAGGGGACGACAGGATAGGATCATAGAGGGAGCTTGTCAGGAAAGGGCAGTGTTCAGTATCACTGTAAAGAGGGAGAGAGAGGAAGGAGCCTGAGGGAAGAACCCTCTGCCCTCAAAGGGCACTTTAGCAGTCACTGAGAAGCTACAGCAAATGAATGCTGTGACAGCTTGGATGGGCAACTAAATGTTAGATATTTGATAGCAGAGATAACAACCCCTTCATTGTCTCATGGATGTACATATGGGAAATTAAGATCTGTCCAGTTTAGGGCCAATAATTATGCAAAGGTATAAATGAGAATTTTTATAGCACAGAAAAGTATTCTAAAGTCACTGCTAATGACTGTAGTTTGACCTTTCCCTCCTGTCCATCTGACTCCACCGTTTTTGTCTAAGGAGGTATTCTTCAAATGTAAGCCTGGACTAGGATTAAGAAACTGCTCCCAATACTGTTATATTTTCAGAATAAGAACAAACTCCAGAGATACGTCCACCCAAAGTAGGAGCTTGCTCTTAAGTCCCTCCAAGCAGTATTCTCTCTCCACTCAGTGTAAAGCCTGGAAGCAGCTGATGTGAACATCTGTCTCTATATCCAAGTGCATATATCTAAGGTGAAGCCTGTGGACTTATGTCTTTCTGTCCATGTTCATGGCTCTTCACAGTGATGCATTCCTTCATTCTCACCTCTGGGCTTAAGGATTTCTCAAGCAGGTCTGAGCCATGCTAAGTCACACAACAAAGGTACCTGCCTTGGGGCTAACAAATACTCATCTTTGTAGGTAAAGGTCGTGCATGTGTCAGACTAGGAGTCCTTGAAGGACATCCAGACAAGGATGCCTTGAAGTTGTTCATTGTGAGTATTTCCTCACCTCTTCCGTGAATTGCTGTTGTGTTTAGGGATTTTTTATTTGTTTTTTTGCTTAAGTTTCTGATTCACACCCTTTCTCCTTTTAATGTGAGGCTGTGGTGGGCCTCACAGATATGCTGACACGTGTATGTCACTTGTTGCTGAGCAAGTCAAAATGGTGATAGCTCTCTCTTGTGGCAGAGAATATTAAAGCATGCTAAGTGAATATACATCTTTCTAGACCGTTACATGGAAAAGTATAATGAAGAACAAGGAAAACTGAATAGTAGGTAGAATATTTTGCATTTTATCTCACATTTTTATTTATATATGTGGAGAAAAGTCTTCATCCTTTCAGCCTATACATTTCTTGCTTCTGCAGAAATGTATAGGAAAGTCCCAAGCAAGATTAACTAACTAAGGGTTCAGTGCCTAGCCTCCCACAAGACACAAAGGATGGCAAAGCTTCATAGCCTGAAAGGCTCTGACAGGACAAGGCAGGACTCCCAATCTCATTCCTTTAGTGTCTTGGCTTTCTCAGAGCCAAGAGTGTCACAAAAAGGAGCAGTTCAGGAACAGTATCAACATCTCTGTGTAGGCTGCCAGAGAAAAGTGCTTAGACCAGCCTCAAAAGACACACAGGACTTTGTATCGTCTGGTGAAGTGTTACAACACAAATGAATACTTCAACCATAAGTAAAAAAAACAAACAACAAAACAGAACAGAACTCAGTCCCATGAACGTGCCCATATTAAAGATTCAGTCTTACCCTTGCAGAAAACCTTGTTTCTAGCATTTTTTCAGACAACGCTCCACTGTCATCTACGGCTAGAATACTTCTCACTCTCAAATCTTTAAGCTGTTTATGTGCACAGCCTGGATTGGGGTTTATTTAGTACTTTCTTGCCAAAGGAGGATAGGGAAGCTTGGTGTAAGTTGCTCTTAAAATGGGTCTGTATGTAATGGGGCTAATGATGTTTTTTTCTTACTACTGTAAAACCCAGCTTGGTGTAAGAGCTGTGTCTATGATTATTACTGCATGTGCTTCTGTATTCTTGTGCAAGGGTTAGTTTTCTAAAAGTAATGAAAATATGTGAAACGAAGTGAAAAATCACCACCCTCCCTTTTTAAATCAAATCCAATCAGTATATTCTTTTCAATTTAAACTTTATAATTGAGATGGTAAACCAGGCTTTATTTCACTTTCTGGTCATATAACCTTTTATAGATATGTTTTAGAAGATAAACTGATGGCTTTCTTGGTATTGCAAATATCAAATTGCATGAGAGTGGTAAATGTTGAATAGCTTTTTGTACAGGTGAATCCTTCTGTTGTCTTATAAAGCATTAAATGTACAATATAACAAAGATATTCCTGCATTCTGCTGAGAATAATCTGTCCTGTCTGTTCTGTTTCTCTAAAATGCTAAAAAGTTCCGGATAAAATTAGACATACTGATGTAAACTGAAGTTCTTTCCTTGATCTCTCCTGCTACCTGCTGGTCAAAGTGTTTATTGTTCTCACAATATTTTGATTTGCTGAAACCCAGGAAATAGGTCAAATGAAAAAAAAAACAACAAAACACCAAAAAAACCAAACACCAAAACCCCATAATAGGTGTTGTCTCTGCACATACCACAAATCAAACCTCTTTGCTCTTCATTTGCATTCTTGCCTTGCCAGCAGGTGCAGATGAAAACCCTTGCTATGTGATATAGAGCCTTTAGAAAGTCCAGTGACAAATACACAGGTAAAAAGAGATGAACAGCTGAACTGAGATTCAGAGAAGCTTCATTCAAAGACATAAGCTAAAACAGTTGTACAGTTGTAAGTGATTTGTAACAGAGGAAATGGATTAGAATATGGGAAACTCAGGTTTTCGAATTCATTAGTACTTCTAAGGGAGTTTTAAATAGTAAGTTATTCAAGAAACTCGGTGATGAGAATGTCCTAGGCTGGAGGAAAGGTGTCTTGCTGGTATTAAGAGATGTGTTTATGCCTTGGAAAGCTGTTATGTCTAAAGCAGGCTGGGGTCTTCCAAAGGTATGAATGTCTTGCTGAACAAGGAGGAAGTCTGAAACAGCAAGGAATGCAGTACAGACTTGTAGAAGAGGCTGATAAGAAGATGGATGAGTACAAATGCCAAAGTGTCTGGGGCCCCGAGATAAAGGGCAGGTTATTGCATCTAGGAGGGCTACAGATGAGATGCAATCAGGAGCTGGCTTCTTCTGGTGAGGGTCTCTGCTCCTCTGAATGGTGAAGTTTTCTGCAGAGTGGTTTCTTGCTGTGGAAGGACCAAGCCATGTCAGTTCCATCAGGTCCTGCCTATGGACCTGGCTATTTCTGGAAATAGGTAAGTCTGCTGTTGGCCAGCAATTTTGCATGCCACAAACCTGTGCATATAATATTTCTTTAATTTTATCAATCTGGGAATTCAGGGTGCTGTTCATTGGAATTCTTCTCTTCATCAGATATAATGCAGTCACAGTAACAACTATACTGAGGGGTGTGCTCTTGAACAGAGATTGGGTCTAGTGGTACAGTCAACCAAGGGGAGTGAAGATGTTAAAGGACTCTCCTTAGAGAAGGTCACTTGCTACAGAACTCCAGTAAAATGACTTGTCCTTTGGTGTCCACTATGTATGAAATAGGCGAGAGAAATTAAATTTCTTAAAACTTCTTATGCACCCAAATGTTGCAGGGACTTTGAGGAGGATGGGATTACTTAAACAGAAAGACAGAATTAGTCTGTTCTTGCTTTTAATTCTGTTTCATTATATATTTTATAATAGTCTCAGTGGGAGAGTTTCCAGCTGTTGAACAAGTTTGTGTATTTGGAACTCTGGGTGAGATGTTTAAAACTGCTGAATGATTTGATCTGCTGCTTTCCATCCTATAACGAACTGGGCAGCCAGATTTTAGTTGAAAATCTTTGACTTTAGTAAGGATTGCACATACAGAGCATCTTGGAAATCTAACAATGTTGTATATAAATCATTTTTGCATGGGCAAACACAAAAGTTTCCCGCTGCCAAGCTTATAATTGGAACAATAGTAATTCCTTCCTCCACTTCCTTCCTCCCTCTCTCCTTTACTTCTTTCCCTCCTTCTTTTTCTCCTTCCTTACTATCTTGTACAGTCCTTTTGGATCCTCGGAATGGCAGTCAAAGAAAATTCCCAAGTATAAATTGTACTATAGCTGACTTACAGATAAAAAATGATCTGGATGTGGTAACAAGGAATTTATTATTTTTCTGTATGTATGAAGTGATGTTAGGCTGTGATGCCGGGAGTTGAAGGGGAATTTACTCCTGCGGAGGAACCACATATACTCTTCAATTCAGCAACTATAGCTCTGAGTAAAAACATAATCCCTGCTATGTTTGTTACCCAAGAAAAAATCTGATCAGCTAATGGTTCTGTATTTTTATTCTTTCATTTGCTGCAAGTGAATGTGCTTGAGACTGCTTGACTGGAGCGGAACTGATTGGCTAAGCTATTCTGGAAAATATGCCCAGATTTTTCTTCAGCAGATCCTGGATATGCATTCAAAATGTTTTTCTTCTCTATACAGTGTGACACAGAAAGAAAGATTACATTCATGAGAAAAGTGAAAGTTTTAGCATAAATGTTCTTTTTTTGCTCTAAAGAAAATCTGTACATATTCAGTTATTTTAGAAGACTTACCGCAGAATTACTTATTTCATTACAATTATGTCAGTTACCTTTTCTCACCAGAGGTGTGGCTGATTTTTTAGATGCTGTTCATTTTAATAGATTTTTCATTGCTTTGAATATTTAATCCCTGTGTATAATTGTCAAGTTCTTTAAAAATAAATATTATCAATACTTCTATCTGATAAGGAATTTTTAAAATTCATAATATGCAATGGAAACATCTTAAATTTCTCTTCCATCTTAAAGGAGAGTATGGAAGTCAAGTTTTTGTAAAGGGCTGAGCTGCTGTGGGTGCAAGCACAGACAAGTTCATGTTCGTGCGTGGAATACATCTAAGAGTCCATTCAGGTAAGCTGCTCATTTTTAGCTAGAGAAATATGAGGCTGGTATTTCCAAGGATCTTGGTTCCGTTTAAAATTCCCAAGCATGAAAACTTTGACAGGAGCACAAATCACTTCCCTGCCAGCTTTAGCAGCCAGTTTTGTGAAGTAAAAGGAAAGTAATTGGTAAAATCCTGCTTACAGTAGATTCTTTCAAAGTTATTGTCTAATATGGCAATGAAGCAGCTTCCTAAAGGTGACATTCAGAACAGAAAGAGCAGTCAGGTAAGAATGACTGGGAAACTCCGCTGCAAATAGATGGATATGAGCAAAATAGATCATATTATTCCCTGTGCATTTAAATGAACTTACATTAAAATAAAATTAAATTAGTGAGCCCTGTGTATTATTTTTCAAGGCCAGTATCAACTGAGATCTTTGCTACTAAATCATGTATTTTCATTTTTATGTCATTCTGTAAATTCAGGCCTGCTTTCTGACTGGACAAGCTGTGATTGCCAATCCAGTCTTACATTAGAAAGGGTTTGAAAGTTACTGCCTGTAATAGACAGAAACACAATGTAGGATGGTTTGTCCTCAGGGGAAGGATTTGAAGTTGTATTTGAGAAAGGTAAAATTGGGAATCAAATCCTACAATACTTCTTTTCTGTACAGCAGCAACTTGAAAACACTGGATGTAGTGCATGAAATGAAAAAATAATTAGATGTTTCAGTCTGCTCTGGATTTTGTTGGTTTTTTTTTATTTTGTTGTCGATATTTTTTAAATTCAAATGACTTTTGGCGGACCTTTCTGTACTAGTGAAAACACTTGTAGTAAATATCAAATTAATTTTTGTGAATTTTTGACAAAAATTTCTGATTTTTTCCTTTTTTTTTTTTTGCCTAAAAGACAGGTTATTTCTTCTTAAATATGAGAAATACATTACATATATCCATCTTTTCTGTCATATTCATCTTAAAATGCAACTTGAAGGTAACTATACAGATATCTATATATTGTTGTCTAGAAACACTGAGACAGTTCTTATATAGTTCAGGTTTTTTTATCCTTATTTATTATATCTCACATTTTTTTTTGCTTCTTGGATACCGTATAAAATTAGTTCCTGCAAAATCCCTGAAAACCATTACTTAAAAACATAATTTTTATTTGTTGCTGAGAGTCATAAATTCTAGGCCACTGATTTTGACAGCACTGTTTGTAAATTATCTGGGTTGTCAATGATGCAAACATTATTTATAAAGAAAAGAGACTGTACGTACTCAAGCCCCAGTAAAGTAAATGCTACACTGATGTTGTAAGAGAAGTGACTGAGTTTTGTGAGATAATAAAAGGAGCTCACAGGGGCGATCTCTAGAGGTTTTGTGTTAGCTTTTATCTAGCAACACAAAGAGGTTATTCCCTACATATTGCAGTAGAAAATCGCAATGAGTAAGAAAGATCATTGAGTGCTAGGAAATGGCCTTCACCTGCTATTTACAACGCTAGCTGATTGAAAGCTTTGCTATGGTGGACAAGCCATGTGCAGAATCCAGCTTGGAGGTCAACCAGTTTGGAATTTATGCTTATTTTTATTAAGACACATCTGCATAAGAAATAAAAAAAATGTACACTAAGCTTTGGTCAAAGTGTAATGCTTTAAAGATATTAAGCTGTAACACTTACTATAGGATTTCAGTAAGCCTCTGATAAATCTGAAGATGCTTTAGAAAAATTGACGAGTTTGGGGAATAGATTTAAAGTGTTCCACAACTGACAAAGGATAATTTTATACTGTTTCCTTCAACCTTCCCTTGTATTGAATAGTTAAAATAATGTGTCAGGTGCTGGCTGTTTTGTAAATATTTTCATGGTGGCATAACGTTGAACAGTTCACATCAAGACATAAATTCGTAAGTGGATATATTTGCATGTGCTTTCCAGTAAGTCCAAATGGGGAAAACATCTCCACGAAATCTGTTGGTTTACAGCTAAACTAGACAAACAGGATAAAAACAGTACTTGTTCTCAGTACTTCAGCAGCTGTGATCCAGTGCCCTTTTAATTCAAAGTGAACACTGCTTTTAACATACTTCCAGTGCTTAAATTCTCAACATCACTACAGCAGACCATACAACTCTGTAGGGTGCCCATCACAGTAGAAAATTCTGTACTTTTGTAGTTTTACAGTGAAAGTCTAATACATTATTCTGAGAAAGAAAGTGGTGGGGGCAGAAGCATGTAGTTGTCTCAAACAGTTTTTCTAGATTGAGATCATGGAAGAAATATTCTGAATTTGCCTTAAAGAACAGGGCATGTCTTGCATCAGGTTGAAACAAGTAATTGTCCTTGCTTGAATTGTGAGAACTCAGCAAGTTTATAGTTCAGATTATTGTAAAGCTTCTAAGGATTTTGTAAGGTTTCTTACAGTTGTGATATATCCGTTTTGAGAAAATAATTTCTGGCCAAGGAAAAGACTAACAAAAAATGCAAGTGATTCTGAAGAACACTAGAGAACCCAATCATTCTAAAGCAACTACTCAGCAGTACAAGGCTGCCTGGAATTGGGTGGCTTCCACAGGTTTTTAAATCTGAATTCTGAATGACATTTTGAAGTGGTTTGGTAAAAACTTCCATGGCAGGGGGAATGCTGGAAGTGCCAATACACTTAGCTTTGGCACAAAGAAGAAGAAAAAAACCCACCCATTGGAAGAAAAAATTATCTGAGTGTCTTCCACTGTTATGTTTGCATTTAAGTTTTCCGGTTTACTGATGTATAGCTAGTCACGTGTAGAGAAGAAAGAGATAATACTGAATTTTGGGTTGGGGCTGCAGTGCCAGTTTATAGGAATCTGTGCATCTATTGGAATGAAAATAGAGGCAGAAAATGAGACTGAGTTGCTCTGTAGAGTGCCTGTCTATAATTTTAGTTATAAAGGAAGATTATGGAAGTGTTTGTGGGGTTGGTTTTTTCCCCCCAAAACTGGGAATGTGAGAGCAGAAGCAGATTCCTATCTTAGAGAGGAATAAATCCTTAAGGCTTGGTCATTATTTTGTTGCTGATTGGAGGATGGCAAGCATTTGAGAAAAAAAGGCCAAAGTGAAGAAATATTATTGTTCGTTTTAGGCTCTGTTGGATGAGGAGTTCAGACAGTTTTGATGTGAGGTGCCTCAATTGTGCAGGCTGGTGTAAGCACTCACTGGGATGGATGGAAGAAATGTTATAGAAAAATTTCCACTCCTTTCTTGCTTTTTCTTATCCATCTTCATGGTTACAGTTAATTATCCTGATTTCTACAGTTGCTGTTTTCATAGAAGAATCCAACTACAATCTCCTCTGTGCTAGATAAAAGCTGGGCTGATGAGTAGGAAATTGTCATGAGAATTTTACTAGGGTTTTGATCTAGGAAGCTTGAGAAAATACACTCTGGGAAATCTATGCATGCACATCAAAGTTAAAAAACTCCTTTGAGTCCAAAGCTACTGTCAACATTTTTGGTAAAGCTCTTTGTCACAGTGAAACTCCTTGGGTGCCTATGAAAAGCTGAGTTTTGGAAAGGGGACAAGGCTGTCTGTTCATCCAAGTAAGTGCCAGAAATAAACATCTCAAAAACTGAGTTTGATGATTCTGTGATGAGCTTTAGCATTTAGGGTTTTAAAGGTAATTTCTTTCCTTAATCAGAAACTTTCCAACTGTGTTTCCTCAGTTAGTGGATGTGTCACATTTCAGATAAAGAAATGTTCATCTTGAAATTGTCAGACTTGTGAGTTCAGGTTTACTCTCTTTAATACAAAGCATTCAAGGTTAAATCTGCTAGCCCAAGGTGATTTTCATTCTATCTTCATCAGTGTTTTCTGAGGTGTTTTTTTTAGAATTAATGTCTTTGTGATGAAAACTGTGCTTGAAAAATGCCTATGTTTTTCTACTGATTATAGAGGGACACTAAGACATCTGTACTATGTTGAGATAACTCACATGGCTAGGACATGTTCCTGGTCTGTCTCAATTTCCTTGAACGTGTAGTACAGAGTGTTGGTTTCTTTGCACCCTGTGAAGGTTAAAAAAAAAAAAAAAAAAGACTTTTCGATTGAAGGTTTTTACTAGTTTCACAGTTAGAAATTGAAACACCATTTAATAAGTAGGGGAAAAGTGCGATGGATCAAAAGTTTACATGGTTTGGATTTTGTAAAGCTCTGCTATAGTGTAACTTTGGAGGTGACAAACAAGAGCTTAAATGTGGAAAGGCATGTAAGCCTAAAAGAAACGTGAAAGGGCTTAGAAGGCAAATACCTGTGTTTCTGAGGATTGCATACACACAGATATGGGCCACTGATGTCCAATACTGGTTCCCTATAGAGTCTGAGTGAAGATTTGGGTCATTGTTTTTTAGTAAGTTTCCAGAATGGCTATGAGGAATGACATGTGAGCATTTACATTTCAATATTCAAAGAAATTTGCTTTTTAATTTACATATAACTTAGGTTTTAAAAGTCCTGGAATATCAAAGGTTGTTAAGAATTTATGAATGTCCTTGCCTGGGCCCCCTGATCACTGAAATCTATAAAAATCTATAAAAAATATTTTTTTTAGTTTATTATTTCTCTTAGTGTTTTGGCAACCAGCATTTTTAGCGTTCAGAAAATATCATTATGCATGGATTTTTGTCCAAGGCAGACAGTCAGATCTTTGATAGGGGCAGATAAAACTAAGTGTTTTCTAGAAGTATCTACCTTCATATACTTCCAGATGACTTCCAAAAGTCAGACAAAAAGCAGGTTTCATCTTACCTCTAGTAGCCCAATACTTTGGATGAGACTATTCCCACCTGTGTGATTGGATATGATACAATCCTTTAAGAAGGAATGTGCTGCAGCATGTTTTGGCAATGTTCACAGGGAGCAACATCCTCTGGGTATTAAGCCAGAGCTGATCATATGTTTGCCAGCAAACAAGGTGCCAGTTTCACCTGGTTCACTAAAGGCTCATTAAATAGGTTCATTAAAGCTTTTGCTACTGCATACACTGCATATACTATTGTTCTGAGTTCTTCCTGCAACCGGTAGTTCACCTTCAGGAATGGAAATAAACTGATGGTAAAACCAGGTGTTTTTCCTAATGAAAAATTGTCTTGCAAACACTTTTATGGTTGAAAGTAGATGTATAGATAAGATGGAGCGATAATTACTCCTTGGTGAAAGAAATTAGTTTCCAATTTAAAGTGGAAAGAAAAGAAAGGGGCACATACAGTTATATGTAACGGGTTGAGGGCAATGTCTTTAATTAAGTCACGAGTCTCATTCAGTAATAAACTATGGATATAACCATTTAATATTCCCAATTGCGTTTAGTTAACTTCTCTTCCAGGAAAGGAAGAATTAAGAAGGCAAATATTTTTCTCTGACTGGTTTTTGTAAAGCACTTGCTGGCTGTGTGAATACAGGAAACTTTGGTAAATTAACATTTGGACAAGGAACAAGAATTGCCTTAATACCAAGTAAGTGTGGGGTGAAGAATTTAATGTATAAACACAACCTAACTTCCATTTCCAAGATTCAGCTATTCATTTAAACTCAGTTTTACTAATTACAGTTCCACATGCTGTTTTTTAAAGCATTTAATTTGTTTGAAGGTTTAGGAAATCTTGCCTCTATTCTGAGGCAAGACCAAAAAATCTTTCAATATTGATTTTTCTTATGCCAACCCCATGGTCTTCCCAAACATACTGTGCTACAAGGGCAGTGGTCTGGAATGATTCAGAAAAATCTTTTTTACTATTTTAAAATTAATATGTTGGCACAGCAATGGTTGCAGAGAAATGTTGCAAAGCTAAATACTGTCCTCTTTTTGTATCTGTGCTTCATCTGAAATATCTTAAATAGAAAAAAAACCAGTGAAATGTAAAACTTGTTTGTTTTTACAGACCCAAAATATATACTGATGTGGACAGTAAAGTATTAATTGGTGTCATTTGTGCTAAGATTGTGTTTACCAAAATTTTAATGAACAAAAGTAAATTTCTGTGGATACAGTCATCAGCACAGCAAGACATTTTGCTTCATACTGGTTTCTAAAGAATTGGGAAAGGCAATATTTAACTATAATGCAGTGGTGATTTGGAATATGTTAAATTCTTCCTGTAATGGTTTATGTAAAGTGCCTTGTCACAGTGTGATTGGTGGTTATGAAAAGTTCACTTTTGGTGGAGGAACTACTCTGTTTGTGCTTCCAAGTAAGTCTTCCAGTAAAAATAGTGATCTCAGATCATGGTCTTCCAGTACCTTCAAGATCAAACGAAAGTCCATTTTGTGCAATTCCTATCCCCTCAGCAGAGCTGGATGCAGAAATTTTCCTGTGCTTTGGTTATAGATATTTTCTTCCAGAGATTCAGATTGAGTGATGAATTCAGATGCATCCTAGTATTGTGCAGTAGTATAAATCAGACAGCTAATTTTAAGTTAGTTAAGTTAAATCCTGTTCTGCCCTTCAAATTTCAATGGGATACTCTTATGAAGGAGTTTATATTCAAGCCCTTCAGTGCCAGGTTTTCAATTCCAGGCTAATATCTGATAAAGTGCATAGACTTTTTCAAGGGCTGTGAGACCCCTAGCTACTAATTTCCTACCTATTCTGATTAGGTTTGATTGACTTCATCGTCTATTGAATACCTGTTATAAAATGGTCATTTGTGCTGATGTTGTGAGGCGGATATACCTGAGAAATAGAAAGCAGTAAAATGAACTTTCTTTTTGCTTAGATAGAAATTAGAGGAATCTTTTGCTAATAGTAATTTTCAGGTTTTAGTTTAAAGAAAATATCTGAGGAGAAAAGGAAGAAAAACAGTCCAGATGGCATTTCCCCAAAATGTTTTTCTATATATGACTGGTTTGGTGTTTAGTTTTATTTTTTTTCCATTTTTCCAGTTATTGGTCCATAATGCCAATCCACAGAGTATCGTTCTTCTTCTGTTGTGACAATCTCAAATACTGCAGGAATGTTACACTCAGTTTTCCTGCCTATGTTTTGTAGGGATCAGGCTAAATAATCCTAGTAAGTCCTGATTCCTGATTTATGATCACAATGATATTCTTGTCTAGTTTTGCCTTAGATTCATTGGTGAGAAATTGTGGTTCTGCTGTATTCTGTGACATGCATTTCTCTTTTTCAAAGGGCAGAAAATACTGGTGTGGGATGATGCTGGTATTAAAAGTGATATGTAGAAAATGATAGGAGGAAACCCAAGGTTTTCTTAGCAAGTGGGCACCACATCGTGTAGGTTAATTCAGCTACAGATTTGACTTGATCCTATTAAAAACACGGTGAGTAATTTATGCCCGGATGAGGTATGAAAAGGAGGACTATGTGGGGTTGCATTCATGACATGTTCCTAATTGCATTTCTAAAAACCTTACATAAACATGTCAACCACTTAAATATATGTAGGACCACAGAGTATATGCAATGAATAGCTGAAATGCGCATATACATGACAGAAATTCATTAGGAGTATGGCTAATTATTTGACTGCAAGGGCAAGTTCTCTTTCTCTCTCTTTCTTATATTCTAGTCCACATGTAAGATCTGAATTATTAGTAGGGAACAAAGAATGAAAGCTTTTAAGTAAGGGTGCAAGCATTTTCCTGTCCAGGTAGCTTACAGAATGCAAATGTTTTAATGAGATTTCAAATATATGCCTAGATTTTTTTTTTTTTTTTTTGCCAGATTGAGTAAGTCTGGGATGGGATCATCCTGGTTCATTCCTTTCCAGAAATCACAGATCAGGTATTTCCCTGCATTGTGTACAATTGCAGAGCAGGAAAGGTTTTTGCAAAGGCATTAAATGATGTGTGAATTCAGGAACTAGTTATAACAAGTTGCAATTTGGCAAAGGAACAAAGCTCAGCGTTAAACCAAGTAAGTGCATGATCTAAATAAAAGTATCTTGAGAAGTATTAGAGAACCTGATGTTTGGCATTGGTAGTACATAATGGCCCTGGGAAGGGAATCTCCTTCAATATCTACTGCTTCTAGGGCTGAAATGATATTTTGTCTGGAACATGGGGTGTAAAGACAGAAGTAAGAAAATTTCTGCATTTTTTTGTAAAGTCTGACAGTAATTGCTTATGGAAAGTAGCTGTTATGAGAGGAGTCCTTTCTACAGTAATTACAGTGGAAAGTTTCTGCTTACACAAAGGAAGCAAGGACTACATTCCCAGCAAAATGAAAAGAATATAAATCAGCATGAAGTGCCAGAGAGCTGTGACAAATCTTTCCCCAAACTACAGAGCTGCCCCACTTCTCAAGCTGCTTGAGCTTCATGGTATTCCTTGTTAGAAAGAACCATTGCAGACAGTATAAAAGAATGGATTTTCCTTGTGCTTTTCACATTTATCCCTTTTAAGGAGTAGTCATGTGTGGAATTACATGAACAAGAAGCAGAGAGAGGAGAAGACGTCTCTTTAGAGAACTGGGAAGTTTCTGCCCTTTAAAAAAGAAAAAAAAAAGTTATTTAATATGCATTAACAGAGATAGAAGATGTTGCAGAATTTCTGCTCCTGTGAAAAAGTGTCCTAGCCAGACATTCTGACAGCCCAGTTATGTCTTCCCCTACAAAACTGTTAAGCATCAGGGAGTGAAGTGCTTCTGGTAACCAAGGCACAACTTTGAAAACAAATATTAACTGTATGATTTCTGTGGAGAGCTTCTTAGTTTATTCCTGGCTACGCCAAAGTATCCCACATTCAGGGCATTTTATCTTTCTTGACCTGTAAAAATTATTGACATGAAACCTGGTAGGAGATAGAGAAGAAACAACCCAGCCTTCATTTTGTGGAGATATCTAACCGAAATTTTGTACATATCATTTTATTTCAATGACTAGAGTTCCCTGCCATGGAACCTGAAATGTGCAGGGGAGCATGGGTTTTTTTGTAAGGGAGCTTCTGACAGTGTGTATTCAGGAAATACAGCCAGAATCATCTTTGGAAGAGGAACCAGGCTGCTTATAAAGCCCAGTAGGTATCTCTACACCAACGTGGTTAGGAAAGACTCAGTACTTTAGGTCTACTGTAAGATCTTCTTTAAAATAGGAATGAAAGAGGGCATGGGGCAGAAGAGCACATAGTGAACAGTTTGCTTGTAATTTCTCTGTCCCATTGATGCGAGTGGAACAGATCAGGATTTGCTATTGTTCTGCTAAAGTCAGTGAATGACACGTGTTCTGCAAGCACCATGTTAATCAGGATGAACCCTGCAGGGGAATATATTTGAGATCAGTTTTAATGAATAACCTTTGCTTGCTCAAAAAATTAGGTGAAAATGGCTTCTGACGTTTAGGTTTGGATCTCTTACTGGATTAGTTGCCAGCTGAATAAACATGAAAAATTAGGACCTTAAATCGGTTTTCATTGGGAATTTTCCTTCTGTTTATTTTTTCTTGGCCTCTTTTCTGAGATTGACTACCTGGCTGATCTGTCTAAACTCCTTCTTTAGATGATGAGAAATTTTAGAAAAGGTATGTTACTTGTTTAAAAAAATGGTTGAAATTTCATCCCCCTTTGTCTAGCAGTGTGTTGTGACTTTTAAAGGCTGAGGCTTCTCTCCTTTACAATTTTTGTATAGAAGCTTATTACTGTGGGACAACTGAGTCTTCCTGGAAACTCATCTTTGGGAGAGGCACAAAACTAATAATGAAATCAGGTACATCATAAACCACATAGTTGTTTCACATTATAAATGCAAATTCTCCTGCTCTCCTATGGCAAAAATTGTTCTACTTAAAACTGTCCAAGGAGTTTCCAGTGCATTATGTTAACAGGATAATGAACCCGATTTTCTACTTCACACATTTCAGAATTGTTTCTGTCTGCATTTCTAGAGAAAGATCAGAGGCATGCATCTAGAAAGACAACCTAATTTGGAGTCAAAGCTATGTGACAAGGGTGACATCTGTTTCCCCCCTTCATCTCTTTTGCAAAATTCATATACTTGTCTGGTCCAAAAGTTGTGTGTGGTTTTTGTTAGTGGATGTGTCACTGTGTGAATTCAGCATCCAACTGGAAAGTCACCTTTGGAAGTGGGACACGACTGATGGTGAAATCAGGTAAGTAGAAAACCTGACGGAATAAGGGAAGGAAAGCCTAGTTCCCCTTTTTGTGAAACAGCTGTTAAAATACCTTTTTTTTTTTTCTTTTCTTTCTGTGGGAAATTGAAGGTTAAGGTTGACCTTGCATCAGGAAAAAAAAATTATAAAGCTAAATACCTGTTTGGAGGACTGGACTCTCCTGTATGTGTCACTGAGAACTAAATGCTTTATTTCATTTGTGAATGTTCAAAATTACTTTAATGTGGGTTCTGGAACAATGACTACAATAAAATTTTCTGTGCAGCATCTGCTGAGGGGACAGATAGAGAGCAACCATCCGAATGGACCGTATGCTGGATATTTCTTTTTCTCCAAAAAGAATAAGCAAATCACTCAGTTACAGCTTTCTGCAACTGGAGAGAGAGTCCTACCCAAATACTCCTTTTCTTTGCTACTACATGTTCCCAGAAATCTCCCAGACCTGCAGGGACATTCACTGTCCTTTTAATTGCATTGTTCAGATCATTGCTCTCATTAACTCTCAGAAGCTGCAGATCTTGTCTCTGCTGGGAAAACTGTCTTACCTTTTGCTCTGTTGCTCCTACTTCTGGCTACAGACAGGTTTCCATCCAGGTTTTCACCCATTGACATAAAAAAAAAAAAAAAAAGCTAGGTTATCATGGATAGCGGATAGAGATCTGAACAAGTGTTGTTTTTTGGAGGAATCAAGAAAGGTATTTTGAAGATTTACATTGTGTGTAGGAAGGCCCAGGGGGAGATGTCTGCTTTTACTGTTGACATGCTGAAAGTGTATCCTTGTAAGATTTCCTCACTTCAAGGAAAGACAAACCCTGCAGTCAGTGGTGATCTCTGTCAAAACTGAAAGAGCCCATCAACTATGAAAATCTTTAAAGGAAATCTAAGTTGAAGTTGCCAAGGAATTTACTTGAGCAAACTAAGTTAAAAGAAATGTCAATGAGGAATTAATAAGCAACTGGAGGAGATAACAGGGCTTTTGTTTTGAAGACAAATACTGTGTGAATAGCTATGGAAACAAATTCACCTTTGGAAATGGAGTGCAACTAAAAATAAAACTAAGTAAGTTCTAAACTATTTTCTGTTCAATAATGTATAAAAAAAGAAAGATATGTATGAGTTGTAGAAAGGTCTACTGCCCTCAATTATTCAATTCAGTCAGTGATCTACGTCCTTCCTTCACATAAGCAGTGTAGGGTTCTGAAACCATTTTCACAGGGACACACATATTGTGCCGTGGTCACACAGGCAAAGGCAGACTTTCTTCTAAGGATATGATGAACTTGAGTTCTTGTTGAGGTGAAAATCACTGTGTGAACTACAACAAGCTCACACTTGGCAAAGGGACACAGCTTCAGGTTTTGCCTAGTAAGTGCTACCACCTTCTTGTACTCTTCTTCTGTGNTGTCCAAGCAGTCTGCCTTGAGGCATCTGCAGGTGGGAATGTGCTTTCAGTGCTCTTCCATCAATTGCATTCCTGTGATAAGCTAAGAAAAAGACTGCTTTTGTTCTTCTGTTAAGTCAGTCATATGGATTTGTTTTCTCCTAAGAGGTAATTCATGCCGCTTCCATTGGCCTCAAGCAAAGTCACGGATGATATAAATCAGATGAAAGTGCATGGAAATACAAGAATTGTTATAATATTTATTTTGCTGGACATGAGCCAGCAACGTGCACTCACAGCCGAGGAAGCCAACTGCATTCTGGGCTGCATCAAAAGAAGAGTGGTCAGCAGGTCGAGGGAGGTGATTCTGTCCCTCTACTCCACTCTGGTGAGACCCCATCTCCTGTACTACATTCAGCTCTGGGGTCCTCAGTACACAAAAGACATGGACCTGCTAGAGCGGGTCCAGAGGAGGGAATAAATAAATATATCAGAAGATAATAATCAGAAGGATGGAACATATCTCCTATGAGGAAAGGGAGAGAGATTTGGCGTTGTTCAGCCTGGAGAAGGTTCTGAGGACATGTTATTGCAGTCTTTCAATACTTAAAGGGGGCTTATATGAAAGATGGAGCCAAACTTTATAGTAGGGCCTGTAGCGATACGACATGGATTAATGGTTTTAAACTAAAATAGGGATAATGTGGCCAGCAGGGCTAGGGAATTGATTGTCCCCCTGTACTCAGCACCGGTGAGGCCATACCTTGAATACTGTGTCCAGTTTTGGGCCTGTCACAACAGGAGGGACATTGAAGTACTGGAGCATGTCCAGAGACAAGCAACAAAGCTGGTGAAAGGTCTGGAGCACAAGTCTTATGAGGAATGGCTGAGGGAACTGGGGTGGTTCGGCCTGGAGAAAGGGGGCAAGAAGGGAGACCTTCTTGCTCTCTACAACTCCCTGAAAGGAGGGAGTAGCAAGTGGGGGTCAGTCAAGTCTCCCAAGTAACAGGCAATGGGACAAGGGGGGATGACCTCAAGTTGCATCAGGGGAGGTTTAGGATGGATAGTAGGAAAAATTTCTTCACAAAAAAGGTTATCAAACATTGGAACAGGCTGCCCAGGGAAGTGGTTGAATAACCTTCCCTGGAGGCATTTAAAAGATGTGTAGACATGGTGCTGAGGGACATGGTTTAGTGGTGTTTTTGTCAGTGCTGGATTAATGGTTTGACTTGATCTTAAGTGTTCCTTGCAACCTAGGTGATTCTAAGATTTTAAAAGAGGGTAGATTCAGACTACAAATAACGAAAAAAGTTTTTACTATGAGGGTGGTAAAAGACTGGAACAGGTCTCTCAGTGAGGTGGTAGATGCCCTATTCCTGGAAACATTCAAGGTGAGGTTGGATCGGGCTCTGAGCAACCTGATATAGTTGAAGACGTCTCTGCTCTTTACAGAGGGGTTCAACTAGATGGCTTTTAAAGATCCCTTCCAACCAAAACAATTTTATGATTCTATGACTTAGAAAATATCTATTTATGGTGATTATCATCATTTTAGCTGGTCTTTGTTTGTAGCAGAATCCCACCAAGGAACAGTATACATATAACATTTTTAATATTAGTGTTGGAAAGGAATTGGACTGCCTTTTAGCTGGTTTGTCTGATGTATAGATACTGTATTATCCACAAATACAGTGGATTCTGTTTTTGACTGGGACTTGAATCCAGATTTGTCGAGTTGTCACAGCTACAAGGCCATGCTTAATGCTTCCTTCTGCTACTACATATCTAAGTGAGAGTATACAAATCCTGAAGTAATAGAGTTAGAAGGCTGAGATTGCCTTTGCAACTGCCTTTGCAACTAAGATCTAGTCAGGGTCACAGTGTGTCACTGAAACCTGTAAGGAGATAATTGTAAGCAAGGTTAAAGGGGTTCTTGCAAAGGTTTCCTGGGTTGTGTGAATTATGGGGGTGGAGGATACAAGCTGACATTAGGAAAAGGAACCTTGCTGGTGGTCAAGTCAGGTGGGTAGTAAATGCTGAAAAATTCAGGAGAAAACTTGGACTGAAAGGCGGTGGCCCTAACTACGTGGCACCTAGAACAGGAATTCTAGGTGATGTTACAGATGGAAAACCACAGATTGTTCCTAGTATTGCCCTGAAAGGTGTAATACACAACTGTAACCAGTGAGTGAATGAAGATTTTTTTAATTTGATGTCCCTGTTTCTGATCCTGATAATTTTCTAGTAGATTTCTTTGGTACTTTGATGGTGAGATATAAGCAATGTGTATCATCATTGATTCTGCTCTGTAATGTCTGTTGACCTGGTTCTCAGTATGCACTGGTAAAACCTGTCTACATTTTTGTAGAGGTTGATGCAACTGTGCCTATCAGGGATATGTGAAACTCACATTTGGAACTGGGACCCAACTTCTTGTTATCCCAAGTAAGTTTGAGCTTTCTGTTCCATATTAGCACCAGGATTGGCAAATCATTTGTTCATTGGGTAGGTGGTCTAGGGACTTTCATGGAAGCACGTTCCAATTGCTTTTCAGCTTTCTTTGACAAAAAAGAGTTGGAATAGAGACGCTGCCTTGGAATCCAAGAAAGGCTTGGCTGTGATGTGGCGGTGAGCCACTGCAGGAAGAAACAGGTAGAGAAGATGGTAATTTTCACACAGGTTTAATAGCCACAGCATGGTGCAGTCACACATAGAGTGCTGTAAGCAGTTCACACATGGCTGAATGCTACTTAAATGTTTAGCACTTCTATAAAGTTTCTGGCTCTTTCATTTTTCAGACTCGATTTAACATCTTTAAAATAGTAGGTGGAGATGAATCTGACTAATGGCTTGGAGACTGGATTTTCAGCCTAAGATAATATGTCATGATTTTTTGGTTTTAAAATCTAAAAGTAAAGTCCCCTTTTATATTTGTAAAAACTGGTGTTACAGTGTCAGCAGTCAGGAACTAGAAAAATTGTATTTGGAAACGGAACCAAACTTGTCGTGATGCTTGGTAACTCCTTTTCGTTTCCTTGGTTATATTTTAAAAAGCTTTAGGAACCTGAAAGGATGGAATGAAAATTCAAATATCTTTGTGCGTCATCCTCTGGTAGGGAGCTTTCCCACATATTTTGGATAAGGACCCCTTGGAATATGCAGCTGGTAGCCAGGCATTTATTGCAAAGGCTTCTTATTGACTGAGAAACTGAAAGCAAATTTGTGTTTTGAAGATGGATTAGATCTAAAGTCAATCCAGGTGAGTAAGATTTGGAGGACAGGCTATGAAGATATGAAGGTGGGAGCAGTGTCCACTGGTTAGTGTTTCTGAATAGGTCTACCTTTATAAAAAATGAGCATAAACTCTAGATGAAGAGTGGACAGAGAAGTGAGGGCTGCAAGAAAATGAACCCAGAATTATTTCTCAACAGGATGCTTGTGAAGATGGAGCAGGGAGACTGGGAATGGTGGAAATGAGGTTAATGATGTTGGCATATCATTAACTTCTGAGTCCTGTCAGACAATAATAGTGTTTTGGTTTAGATCGAGGGGGAAAAAATCAGAGATACCTCTGGGTTCATGTTTAGGTCTTAGTTTAACACAGCAATGTGAAGAAATTTCCCAGGTGACTTACACTACAGTATTTGCAGTGATTCAAACTGGGCTGCATGGAATACTGGAGCTAGGAGAGTAATTTTTGGAAATGGCACAAGGCTATGATCCAAAATAAATTACCTAATTAAATGTACCCATTAAATAGACTGCTCAGGAAAGGATTCAATTTTTGTGTGAAATAGACATCTGCGTCTGAGGCAATTACACAAGTATAAGATCAAAAGTTCTTCTGACTTTTTGCTATCAACATAAAAATTATTTTCCAACTGTTTTTAGAAAGGGATTTTAAGTTGATTCTTTTTGCATAGCTCCTTTTCTTACTTATTAAACAAATGTGGGTTTTTTTTGGCTGGTACTGCATGAATAGTTAATCTCTAATTGAGAAAGTTTATTTTTTTGGGTTGAAATTATTTGAATTGAGTGTTGGACTAGATGACTGGCTAAACAAAGAGATAGGGTCACAGCTCAGGTAGAAAAGGAGAGTTTATGGCCTTTGGAAAAAGGGGCAGGTCACTCAGGAAGATTATAAAGGTATAGCAAAGTTATGTAGGGAAAAGATTAGAAAGGCCAAAGCCCAACTTGAACTGAACCTGGCCTTGGATGTTAAAAACAACAAAAAGAATTTCTATAAATATATTAGTAGCAAGAGGAGGACTCGGGACAGCCTCCATCCACTATTGGATATGGGAGGTAACATAGTGACGAAGGATGAGGAGAAGGCTGAGGTACTATTCAGTACCTTTTTTGCCTCAGTCTTTAGTAATGGAGTAGGGTGTCCCCCGAGTACCCAGGCCCCTGAGCCAGCATATAAGGGCAGGGAGCAGAATGATGCCCCTGTAATGCAAAGGGAAGCAGTAAGGGACCTGTTCTAGCACCTAGACACAAACAAGTCTATAAGCCCAGATGGGATTCACCCAAGGGAGCTGGTGGAAGTGCTTGAGGAGCCACTTTCCATCATTTACCAGCAGTCCTGGCAAACTGGGGAGGTCCCAGCTGACTGGCGTCTAGCAAATGTGACGCCCATCCACAAGAAGTGTCAGAAGGATGATCTGGGGAACTACAGGCCTCTCAGTCTGACCTCAGTGTCTGGGAAGGTCATGGAACAGATCATCCTGAGTGCCATTATGCAGCGCATGAAGGACGCCCAGGCAATCAGGCCCAGCCAGCACGGGTTCACAAGGGGCAGGTCCTGCTTGACAAACCTAATCTCCTTCTATGACAAAGTGACCCACTTGGTAGATGAAGGAAAGGCTGTGCATGTTGTTTACCTGGACTTTAGCAAGGCCTTTGATACAGTGTCGCACAGCATCCTCCTGGAGAAACTGGCTGCCCATGGCTCAGATGGGAATACTCTCCACTGGGTTAAAAACTGGCTGGAGGGCTGGGCCCAGAGAGTGGTGGTGAATGGAGTTAAATCCAGTTGGCGGCCAGTCACGAGTGGTGTCCCACAGGGCTCGGTACTGGGACCCGTTCTTTTTAATATCTTTATCAATGATCTGGACGAGGGGATCGAGTGCACCCTCAGTAAGTTCGCAGATGACACCAAGCTGGGTAGCAGTGTTGACCTGCTGGAGGGTAGAGAGGCTTTACAGAGGGATCTGGACAGGCTGGATTGATGGGCTGAGACCAACAGGATGAGTTTCAATAAGGCCAAGTGCGGGGTCCTGCGCTTAGGTCACAACAACCCCAAGCAGCGCTACAGGCTTGGGGCAGAGTGGCTGGAGCTGCCTGGCAGAAAATGACCTGGCGGTGTTGGTCGACTGTCGGCTGAACACAAGCCAGCAGTGTGCCCAGGTGGCCAAGAAGGACAACAGCATCCTGGCCTGTATCAGGACCAGTGTGGTGAGTAGGACCCGAGAGGTGATTGTCCCCCTGTACTCGGCACTGGTGAGGCCTCACCTCGAGTACTGTGTCCAGTTTTGGGCCCCTCACCACAAAAAAAACATTGAGGTGCTGGAGGGGGTCCAGAGAAGGGCAACGAAGCTGGTGAGAGGTCTGGAGAGTAAGTTTTATGAGGAGAGGCTGAGGGAGCTGGGGTTGTTCAGTCTGAAGAAGAGAAGGCTGAGGGGAGACCTTATTGCTTTCTATAACTACCCGACAAGGGGGTGTAGAGAGGCAGGGGTTGGTCACGTCTCCCAGGTCACAGGAGATAGGACAAGGGGAAATGGCCTCAAGTTGTGCCAGGGGAGGTTTAGATTGGATATTAGGAAAAATTTCTTCACGGAAAGGGTTATGGAGCATTGGAATAGGCTGCCCAGGGAAGTGGTTGAGGCACCATCCCTGGAGGTGTTCAAAAGACGGGTTGACATGGTCCTTAGGAATATGGTTTAGTGATTTTTATTGCTTATTTCTTTTTTTTCTTTTTTTTTTTTTTTGTCAGAGTTAGGTTGATGGTTGGACTAGATGATCTTTAAAGTCCCTTCCAACCTAGATTCTATGATTCTATGATTCTATGACTTTTAAAGGTCCCTTCCAACCCAAACACAAACCCTAGAGCGCAAGTCTTGTGAGAAGCGGCTGAGGGAGCTGGGGGTGTTCAGCCTGGAGAAAAGGAGGCTGAGGGGAAACCTTCTGACTCTCTACAACTCCCTGAAAGGAGGATATAGCGAGGTGGGGATTGGCCTCTTCTCCCAAAGAACAGGTGACAGGACAAAAGGAAATGGCTTCAAGTTGCACCAGGGGAGGTTTAGGATGGATAATAGGAAAAATTTTTACACTGAAAGAGATTGAGGTTATCTCAATCTTTCCTGCAAATACATGTCATAAATATCAATACAGCATCTCCAACATATCCGCAAACTCATTAAGACAGAAAAACAGGAAACACAGATCACAGTGCTGTGGTTATAATGGTTATAATAGCTGATATTTACCCAGACTGCTATCTGCAAACTTTCATAACAGTTTGAAAGTATGCAAAGGAACTTACTGGAAAAAGACTTGAGTACCAGAACAAAGGCAGCAGCCCTCTGAGCAAGAACAAGAAATGAGTGTTTTGCAAAACAAGCGCTGCTGAAGCTGCCGACAAAAGATAGACTTTATTTTTCTATCTGCTCATGATAAAAACATTGCACAGATTGAAAGGGAGAAAAACACCCTAATTTGCAGAGAGGTGGATATATAGTTCTTTAGAAAGCATAGTAGTCTCTATGAGAGAAAAGCAGAACAGCTCAATCAGTTCCTCCTTTTCTTGTTCATGTCCATGCACTCCATGACAATGATGGGCCCTGGTTCCATCTGTATTTTATACAGGGTTCTACCATTAAGCTTCTTATCTACTTCTGTCTCCCTAACAAACGATCACTGAAAACTATTTTCAAAACAATAACTGGGAGTTTGGGAGGTGGGGTTGGGAGAGTCAGGGTTTGGGAGAGTGGGGTTGGAAGGGTCTACATTAGACCATATACTGCGTAGCTGGAAAAGAGATAGTGTCATCAGGTTTTCGAAAGCCTGAGAATGAGTCATCACACTTTGTGGATTAGTTTTTTTCTGAGGTCATCCTAATAAATAAGTATGGCTATTTCTCTAAGGTGCTGACATCTGGTAATTGAACAGATGAAAACCATCTATCTCAGTGACAGAATTAGGGTCTGCACTTCTAAAAGCCAAGATTTAGTCCAAATTTCTGCCATGAGAAGAAATTAAAACTTCTTCATTGGGGAGCTTAGCTGTCTTTAACATTTCTACAGTATTTATATGTGAGCAGGGACAAAGTAAATATTAATCTAAACTCCCAGTCCTACTCAATAACATTTTGTCAGTTTGGAAATGTGAATTGAAGCTCCAGTTCAAACCCGTGACTGTGAAGTCAAATGGAAAATGCAGCCAGAGGGTTGCTGAGAGCCCCAAATCTGCAGCTTGGCTAAAGAATGTATTTAATGGCATTTCATCTGCTCATCATTAGAGTACTGCAATGACTATAAGATTTTACTATTGTGCATGAACAAAGATTTAGGAAAGCACCTTCTCAAAAAATCAGATTTCAAGAACTGGACAAGATGAACTGTACGCTGAGAGTACAAGTTTTCAAAGCTAAATGTGCAAAAAAAAGAGTTTAACCACGGGTAGGGGAAAATCCTAGTCTAACTGACGTGTGGAAAATCCTAGTCTAACTGACTTGCTAGCAGAATTTGAAGTAAGAAACAGAAATAAACTCCAGTTGTCTTATATCTGCCACCTTTAGGGCCCCAAACTCCTCTTCTTGAGGGCAAAATTAAGTAAAAAAAATCTTGCACCTCACTGTCAGGTGGTGGAACATAATGAAACATTCATTTGTTTCATCTTTCTTTTGCTAAATGCAACCATGTGTTCCTCCTTTGCAGTGTCTTTCCTAGCTTTCTCCTATAGGAACAAAATTAGCTAGACTGGTGGACACTCTCAAGACTTGGTGTTTATCCCTCAGGACAGGTGGAGGAAGTGGCATCTTGAATGTCAGTGGTGGATTTGAGTACACATTTGCAGGAAAGGCAGAATTCTCTTCAGACACACGTCACAGCAGTGAAGCAAGATGAGAGAGCTCTCTGCCTGTCATACACATTCCTGAGTGCATCCAGGCCAAGACCCAGAAGGAAGCCCAGGCTGCAGAGTTGGATGAATTGTTACAGAGAGGAATGATGAGGTTAGGTATGGATATCTAGGCTGTTGTTGCCCATATGAATATCAGCTGAGATACTCTAGGGATCCTGCCTGGCCACTCTCTGTGTCTCCCACACAGCATAAGTCAATGTAAGTCTCATGTAGCTCCTGCATCATCTGCTGTGGATGCGTTGGTTCTCTAAAGGTGTCCTAGCACAAGATATCTATGATCAGGAAACTTCCCACTGGAATAATGGAAAAACCTCCATACCTAAGTGTCTGTATGTTAAGACTGAAGGACCTATGACTGCATACTCTCAGCTAATGTCTCTTCTCTTCTTCATTTTCAGATATTACTCCGTCTCCTTCAGTCTACAGGCTGACCTCTAAAGATGATGAGGATTTGGAAATGTGCCTTATCACAGATTACTCCCCTGAAAACCTTACTCTTAAGTCAGCTCATAACAAGACAAATGCTATTGTGGAGGTGGCAACATCTGAGGACAAACAGGAAGCAAGCTACCTGTCAACCTACTGGGCCAAGAAAGATAAAATGCAGTGTGGTGCAAATGATAAGGAATTTGGAGGACTGGAGGGCGAGGATCCTGAAAGTGGTAATGTCATTGTTGGATGTGTATACAGGGCTAGAGCTACTCTGGTCTCTGTGATATTACTGTGAGCAGGACTTCCTCACATGTCTCAACACTGCAAGAAATGCTGAATTATGCTCCCACACTCCAGAGGAATATTGCCTTGTTGACTGTCTTTTGTTTTGCCTTTCTCCTCAGTGGAAGGGTCAGTAGGCTTGTACAGTCACAGCAGAGAGATCTTAAAGTCACACTCGGGGCTGGGTATAAAGCTTGAAATTCCTTTTTCTGGTGGGACACTAAAGTTTAATTAGGTCATGTTTTATGCTTGCCCTGAAAACTGCAGAAATGAGTGTTTATGAGAGGGTTTAGCGGCCAGAACCTCTAATCCAGCCCTTCTAAGTAGGGATATCTTTATGAACTTCTAAAGAAGTATATTTGTTTTTAATAAAATCTATTTTTACTATCTGCAGGTGCCAGCACTATCTGTGTTACAGGGATGTCTCCACACTTCAGGACTGGTATGTACACAGCATTTTAGGAGTAAAGCTCGGCCTGATGAACAGAAATGTCTTCCCAAGTTTTTGCTAATGTCCCCTGTATGTGGAACTCCTGTTGGAGCAAAAGGCTCAGACTGGAAACTTCCAAAAGGGCCCCACAGGCTTTAAACATCAAGGCTGGGAGTCATTGGGTTGATGTAGTCTTCCAGATCTGAGCTGGTAATTTAATGTGACTCATGTAGCCAGTGCCTACATGCTCTAAGGCTAGTTCCAAACAACTGCTCCCCAGCACATCATGATTAAGGTACTGGTATTAGTCAGCCTTACTGGATGTCTGTCTGCATTTCACACTTCAAAAGACTTGTTTTTAATTTTGGGTGCACAAACACCTAATGAACCAGAAGATAAGCTGGTGGTTTCTGCAGGGAGCACTCAGAAGCAGGGCTGCGCTGAAGATCGGTGCATCTGAGCAAGCTTTGCTTCAGCTGGTGGCTGTGTGAGTACATTGGCCACTGCTGGAGCTCAAGCAATTGCTGCTCCTGCTGGTTCAGAGGAGCTGAGCCTGCCCCCGTGCTTGCCCTATGTGCAGAAAAGCTGTACTTTCGTAAACACACAGCCTTGTGGAAAAGAAACCAGTCAGCCAAATGTTTCCAAAACACCACTTCAGCAAAACACTCATCAGTAAACTTGGCTGATACAATCAGTCATTTCAGAGAGAGGTTTTCAAAGATAAAATGGCTTTTTGATGACAGCTCTCTGCTTCCCCAATATAGATCAATGTCTTTTCAAATGCAAATGGCTTTTAACTTAAGATTAATAGACAATCCACATAGACTTTGTGTTCTTTGAATAAAATTTGACCTGTTTTCCCCCTGCCCACCTTAAAAAAATTTAGGAAGAGGAAGAAGGGACACCTCCAGCCTCCTGGGTTCCTAATACAGTGTATTTAAAAACCAGCCAGACAGTTGGCAGATTTGCATATGGGATAATTAAGTGATAATTGAATGAAAACCCAGCCCTTGAAACAGCAACTGGAAGAAATGGAAGTCTCAGGGAGTCAATCCTGCTCACTGTCCCATTAGCTGTCCTGATGGCTGACTCAGTCACACAAAGTGAACAGCTTCATTAAGAAGTGCTTTTAAGTCTGTCTGGAAGCAAGATTGTCTCAGTGCTCTTGTGACTTTCCTTCTCTGTTACTTTTACAGATGAAAACCTGAACATGCTGTCTTTATCACACCTGGGTCTGAAAATTATTTTAATGAAAGGAATAATTTTTAATGTGCTGATGACGATGTTTATGTGGAAAAAAATGGTAAGTATGTGTAGAGGTTGTAAGGCCTCTGACAGAAAACATCAGGATAAATTCATTAGCTATGAATATTCCTTCTCTCTGTAATAACTGTTTATGCAATCTATCCATACACCTTTTGTCTACCAATAATAAAATCCCTCCACTCCTTTGCCCATGCCTCAAGTCTACTTACTTTTCTTTATCCACATACAAATTTAACTTTTTTCTTCTTTCTAGACATCTCTCACTTCTGTTTCTCCATGCATCCCTTCCCTTGCCTGTATTCATCCATCAGACTCATCCCTGAGCAGTCTCCAGCTGGGAAAGTTTGATGTTTTAAAACCTCAGACCTAATATATTAGTTTTGGCCCAGTGTCTCTTCCTCCTCTTTCTAGGAGACACTTCAGGTCTAGAATTGTGTACCTGCGGCTGTATCACAAACAATGATTTCACACACCTTTATTTTGTCACAGGAATGAAAGCAGCCAGACGGCGCAGTCCTGCCTGCCACAGCAGCCACCAGAAGTGTCTGCTGAGGAATCTTTACCAACATCGTGTGCAAGAGGGAGCACAGGCGTTCCTGTTGCAAAGGATATCACTTGCTGTTTCTGTATATCACATTATAGTCTAAATGTTTTATTTGCATTGTTATAAAGCTACTCAAAAATAAGCTTAACATTTTCAGCATTCTTCTCCCCCGGATGCCTGATTCATTTAGTATGACAACGCCTCTTTTTGCATGAAGCATAGTTTTCTATAGCTATAAATTGCCAAGCATCACTATTACTTGCATTAAAATGACATACGATTTCTGCTTGGGGCAGTGACATTTGTCGAAAACTGCAAACTAAATAGCATTTGAAAGTGAATTTGTCATAGTTTTGTAGCTTTCAGATATGCACATCTTAGAGTGCACCCACACAGATACCATCTCAGTCACAAACAAAACACTCCTAATAGCAAAGGGAGACTTTTTCAGGGTGCTGTGCACCATGTCCTGCTGTCTTTTGCTAGATTAGAGCAAGGTATCTTTTTTTTTTCTCCTAAAGATATGCTGCTACGTCTCCCAGAAGTCCTGAATTCAGTGAAATTCTCACTTCATTATCACAGAACAAAAGGATGGGTTTTAGTATTTTTTAAAGTCTATCTGGCCTTAACATTTTCTGAATTAAGATTTGGCTTTGTATTTAGTAAAAATACAATTTACTTTTCTGTTCTTTTTGTTTAGTTCTAGCAACCTTAGACTTCCCAATTTCTTTTTATTATCATTGCTTAAAATGATACTGGAATATTTACGTGTCCATGTCTGCACTCCTTGGAAACAGTCCATACATGTGAGATTTGCCCACGCTAATTCTTGAATTGCGCTGGCAAGCACACTGATGGCTTGGCATTTCGTTCGGCCTTTGGCTGCTATTAAACAATTATAAAAAACAAGAAACTTGTTTGCCTTTTGTTTCTATAGTCTGCGGAACTTGTTTTACCCTTCGATGAGCTTTAGTAGTGGTGGAGAACAGGGGCGTCCGGACTCTCCTCAGCCTGACCTGGCCACCAGGCAATAACTGGCTGGATCCACCGCAGAGGGTGGGGAACAGCCACCAAGTCTCTTTCCAGGAGAGCAGCGTGGCTGGCTCAGAGGGAGGGGAATGGGAGAGAGCACCGCTCCTCCAAGAGTAGACTCTGGGCTATGTGAAGGTGATGGTAAAATATGGCTTGCCGACAGTGAGCGGTCCAGACTCTTGAAGGGCCATGTCTGCTGCTATGAAGAACACAGCAGCCTGAAGTGTCCTGCCTCTAAATGTCCCCCACTCCCAAGCATTACTGGAGAATGAGGTACCTGCTTTGCGCTAATGACACCAACTGACAAGCCTGTATCTCCAGGTTCAGTCCATCATTGGCAAAACTGGAAAGGAAACTTTCTCCTTTTGTAACTTCAATTTCTCCTTCTGAGGAGAAATGAAAATTGAAAATCTTCTTCTGACGCAACAGATTCCTCTGAAGGGAGAAATGAGAAGGTGCAGTAGAAGAAGCACATCCTTGCAAAACTTGAACCTTGCTTATACCTCACACCGGTGCCCAAACAGAGTGGAAAGGAAAGCCTGGCTGCACCGGTGAGGCCAATTCCCTGCCATGGGGTATTCCTCACCTTGCTGGATTCACAGCCATTGCAAGGAACTCCGATTTTGGAAAGACTCATGCTTCAAACGCTTTTAGTCAAAAGCCCTGATGCTTCGTGTGGGAGAGGGTCCCCATGTGAAGACCATCCCTGCCACAGGAGCTGACTCCACAGTGCTGAGCAGTAACACAACAAAGTCTCCCTGGTCTCCTGCCATGGTGCTGCCATTTAGCAGGTAGCCTGTCACAGAGGGACAGAGAGTCACTGACCCCTCCTGCCAAGGAACAACTTCAAACTTTCTGGATCTATTGCCCTGATTATTTTACAGTACTGATGTTCAGGGACTCATTTGCTTGTCTCTCCCTTGACACAACAGCTATTCTCATTTCTCTTCAGCTGTAGAAAGACAGTGGCTCTTTAAATGCCAGATTCCAGGCAGCTCTTGAGGTGCACATTTCGCTCATGATGAGGTCTGCTGCCTCACAGGGAAACAGCTTAATGAAGCTGTCTAAACTATATCTGAACTAGAATGCAAGTCATTGCATTTCACAGATTTCCAACTGATTAACCTCATCCCAGAAATCTTCATGGACTTGGAAGAAAAGTTTCCATGCCCATTTACCTTTAGCATCAGATTTTAAAATTAATATCTACCTTAATTTTTTTTTGTCTTGCACGTCAAACCCACTCCTGGCTGTATGGCCAAGGAGGACAGTGTGCTGCCTCTGTTTCCACATCCCAGTCTTTTCCAGGTTAAATCATCCCAGTGATAAGACTTGCTGAGTGAGGGGACGAGTGTACAAATAAAATTAAATATTTTGACTAAAGTGACTCTTAGCATGTGATCTGCAAAACACTGAATTTGTAGGTCTGCTTCAAAGATACTTTCGGATGTTAGGCTTTCAATCTCCCACCACCACAATGTGCCCCCCCCCCCCGCCCTCACCACTTTGCGCTTTCTTGTTTATTTCGAGAAATAAAAACCACAGTGCAAAGCAAAGGCAGGAAATAACACGGTAGGACAGGATGTGGAAGGGGGGTCTCATGGCCCAGGTGGGGCAGGAAGAGGACGCGCCACCAGTTCCATGACGCCACAATCGAGATCTGGGTCACCTTTTGCTGCTCCTCTACACCCCACTGCAAAACCGCTTCCGCTGGAAAGTGGAGCACAAAGCAGGAGGTGGGGGGAGCAGAGCTGGTGTGGCACGGGGCTGGTGGGGGAGAAGCATGTGGAAAAGAACAGCAGACGTTAGACCACAAGCCAAAGCTGAATCAGAGTAAGGCACCCTCCCTTCCTGCCCCCTCATCACTGCCTGCTCTTGGGTCTCGGGGGAGTTGTTTTGGGTACAGCAGGAAAGGCTAAGTATAGCGTAGGCAGGGGAAAGGCGGGGGGGGGGGGGGAGAGAAAATACATCACAAAATGTGGTGGGTGGCAGGGAGAGAGCTTAGAAATGTGTAAGATTTCTGAATCTGCTGTTAGGCTTCGGCAGCATTATACAGGCAGTGAATCCGTGCAGAAAAATCCTTTCACTTCTCCTGACCAAAAGAGAAGGGAGGAAGGATGGGACGGGCCAGAGAGGCCTCACATGGGCAGGGAAGGAGATGTTGCCACGGTCCATCTCTAGCACCCTCTTGCATGTGCCAGCTCCTGTTCCTGAATACCTACCTGTGGGTAGGAGGTGAATTTGCATCTTTTCTAGGGGCTTTGTTGGAGAAAACACCTGCCTAACATTTGACATCTCTCACTAAACATGGCCCTGCACATGAAACAACCTCTCTTCTTTCCCGTGTGAACATGGACCAGGCATGGTCTTTGTAAGGAGCAAAGCTTGGAGATACCTACAGACTTGTTGAAGCCTAGTCAGATGTGGGAGTAGAGGCATTGCAAGATGGTAAAAATAAAGACAGAAAATAAATTAAAAAAAAAAAAACAACACCCAAAAAACCCAACCCAACAAAAAACCCAAACCAAAACGCAGAAACCCCAGGGTTTTTCTGTTCCCACAGGCTCCCCTGCAGTTCTTAGAAGTGGCCACAGGAGGGTCCCCGCCCGGAGCGCGCTCGAAAGCCAAACCGGGGGGAGGCCGGGTCACACAGACCACGCGGGGGCACTCGCGGCTCGCAAAGGGCAGCAGCAGCAGCGACAAAGGGGGGGCCGCGATCCGACCCGCCGACACGGTGGCTCTGTCCGGGCGGGCCTGGCTCCGAGAGGGCAGAAGAGCCGGTGCCTCATGCACGGTCCCCTCCTGCCTCTCAGCTCTACAGAACTGGTGCCGCCGTGAACAAACCCAGTTTAATGGCTGGGACTGGAGGGGGGTGGTGTCAGGGCTGGCGTGGACTCTGTTCCAGACAGTGTCCTCTGAGACAGTGAAGACCCCAGAAGCACAGAATCGCCATGGCTGGAATGGACCTCTGAGATCACCGAGTCCAACCATACACACACACACACAAACCCCACAATCTCGGCCACTAGAGAATGCCCTGAAGTGTCACATCTACACATTTCTTAAATACCTCCAGGGATGGTGACTCTACCACCTCCCTGGGCAGGCCATTCCAGTGCCTGACCACCCTCTCAGGAAAGCAATTCTTCCTAATATCTAATCTAAACTTCCCCTGCCGCAACTTCAGACCATTTCCTCTGCTCCTGTCATTATTCCCTGGGAGAAGAGGCCAACACCCACCTCTCTACAACCTCCTGTCAGGGAATTGTAGAGGGCAACGAGGTCTCCCCTCAGCCTCCTCTTCTCCAAAATAAACATGCCCAATTCCCTCAGCCTCTCCTCATATGACTTGTTCTCCAGACCCCTCACCAGCTTGGTGGCTCTCCTCTGGACACGCTCTAGCACTTCAGTGTCCTTCTTGTAGTGAGGGCCACAGAACTGGACACAGTACTCAAGGTGAGGCCTCACCAGTGCCCAGTACAGAGGCACCATCACTTCCCTACTCCTGCTGGCCACACTGTTCCTGATACAAGACAGGATGCTGTCGGCCTTCTTGGCCACCTGGGCACACTGCTCATGTTAAACTCTCTGTCTACCAGCACCCCCAAGTCTTTTTCTGCTGGGCAGCTTTCCAGCCACTCTTCCCCGAGCCCGTAGTGTTGCCTGGGGTTGTTGTGACCCCGCTCCCTCATACCTCACTCTTCAGTGGGGCAAGAGGTTTAGGAGCCCCAGATTTCACACTTTCATGGGTTCGGTGGCTGCAGCACAGCTGGAAATGCTAAAAGGAGAAAGGTGGTAAACAGGAGCCATAATCCAATGCGAAGAAGTTGCAGCCACCATGCCCTGTGTTTCACCACCGCAGTGCCAGCAGACAAGCGTTTCTGTCACATCGCCTTAAGGCACATTTTACCTGCCCAATGTTTCAGGGCAGAGCAAACCAGACAAGTGTGAAGCAGGATTAGAACATGGACAGAGCCTCATGCAGAAGGTGATGCAGGTAAATTCTGCAGCCAAGAGTGTGGAGGGGCTACCTGGGGCTAAAGTCTCATCCTGTGCCCATAATCTGATCACCACAGGGCTCTAATCTTCCATCAGGACAAAGAAGCATTTGACCCCAATGCAAGAGCCAGCCTGGGCTGGAGGAGACAATGGCTGAAGCCCTTGAGTTGTAGCATTTCATAGTGCCTTAGAGTGGGAGGGATTTTCAATGAGGTCAAGTCTGAGGGGTGACCTTCTCCATGGACTCAGAACAGCTCAAGTGCAATTCTGTCTGAGTTCTGACACCCTTGGGTTTATCCGCACATCAGGCTAAAGAAAAGCCAACACTCTGGCAGGGTGGCTGTGTCACTGTCAGGCCTTAGTGGGCCTTGAAGTCCAGCTGTGTCATCCAGCTGTGTCCCACATGCCTTTGAGGGACATGGGAGGGCCTGGGGGGAGATAGGTGCACCTGGGGATGTGCTGGAGGAACCCCTCTGCTTCCTTCCGTTCGTGACCACTAACCACAGCCTAACCTAAATTTTCCATGGCTTTGAAGCCTGGGGGCACGTTGGCAATAGACTTTCTATAAGATAAAGGGGCAGGAAACGGGGAGATGAAAAGGATTGATGACCATTGCATTTCCATGATGACTTGTTTCCTGCTTCCCTGTGAAACTGGGGCACAGAAAAAAGCCTGCTGTGTAGAAAGGGAAGGAGAGGGGTAAAAACAGAGAGTTGTGCCTGAAAGGGAACTTGGGTGTCAGAAGAACCCCTGTATTTATTAATTTAAGCATTGGAATGGGCTGCCCACGGAGGTGGTTGAGGCACCATCCCTGGACGTAGTCAAAAGACAAGCTGACACAGTGCTTAGAGACATGGTTTAGTGATGCGGGCTTTTTTTTTTTTATCAGAGTTAGGTTGATGGTTGGACTAAATCACCTTAAAGGTCCCTTCCAACCTAGACAATTCTATGATTCTATGATTTGCCACCAATAGGGGAAAAAGTGTTGTATTGTAAAGGGTTTTATTGACAGAAAAGATTACAGTAATGAGGCAGCAGACATCTTCATGGGACCGTAGAGTCCTCCACAAGGCAGTCTGTGGGGAGAAGTCTCGAGCCCTGCTTCCCCTTCCTCCGTGAGGGAAATGGGTAAGAGTCTGCTGGGGAACGCCCCTGCCCAGGGCCAGGCTGTGGCATCAGAGCTCCAGAGTGGTCCAAGAGCTGGAAGGAGAGAAAGGCAACATGAGCAATGTTTCCGCAAAGGGAGAGGAAATGCCCCACAAGCTCAAATGAACTTGTCGCCCCTTGCGACAGTAACAGCAGGGCATGTCCACCACCTTCCAGCACCAATCTTTCCCTTTCCCAAACTCCCTCCTCTCACACAAGAAACTTGAGGCTTGGACACCAGCCATACCATGGCCTCTAAACGGAACAACCCTCGCAAACAGAGCCCAGGAGTTCCAGCTCCCAAAGTCCCTCTTGCGGAGAAGAACGGGGTATTTATCTCAGAAGACAGAAATGTGGGTATGTTTCTGTAACACTCTTAGTTAAACTGCCTTTTAAACGATAAAAGCCAAAAAATACATGCACAAAACCAGACAGCCTTAAATCCTTGTATCAACCTAGAGGACAACAGCTTAACTGTACTTCGCCAAGAAGAAGCTGGGAGCTAGGACTCCTGGATTTGTGATCTTTCTAGTTCTCTCCCAACTCTAGAAAAGTACTGAAGTCGAGTGAGCTGTGGTGTCCCCTTTTGTGGCCCCATGGATTAATACCTCACAGTCTCTTCTAGAAGATCAGCCAACAAAATTGATGACCACAAGATGGAGGATGGTGTTGGCAAAGAGGAAATCAGCAAATGCCCGCTCCGGTGAAATGCCTTGGAACTCGCCTTTGTTCTGGGGGTTGATCTGGATCCGGAGGCAAACTGCATGGCAGAGAAAGAATGAGAGATTAGAAATCACAAAAGGAAGTCTACCTGGAGCAGCCCACCCCGCTCTGTGTCACTGTTCCACCAGGGTACCGTAAGGAAAAGTAACTTTTATCTTTGTTTTAAGACGAGCAGGACACTGGCAGGGCATTTGCACAGGGCTTTTATGCGATCAGCTCCCCCACAGCACTACACTGTCTGGGGTGGCCAAGTGAGGCCTGAGGGGAACAGGTTTCTAACAGCATGGGACTCACATAGAAACGGAGGTATTTCTTTGCTGTGAGGGTGGCGAGACACTAGAACAGGTTGCCCAGAAAAGCTGTGGCTGCTCCATCCCTGGAGGGGGTTCAAGGCCAGGCTGGATGGGGCTTTGAGCAATCTAATCTGGTGGGAGGTGTCCCTGCCCAGGGCAGGGGGATTGGAACAAGATGATCTTTAAGGTCCCTTCCAACTCTATTCTATGATTCTTTATTTCTATGTCTTCCATTGGGTGTGTTGGGGAGAGCTGCACAGGCACAATGTGTGTTTAGGGAGAGCAGCACCCTGAAAGAGTAATTGCTAGGGTTTGGGAGGATGCTAAAGAACGACACCAATACAAGACGGTAAGAAGGAGACCTCCTTGACTGCCAGGGAGAAGCAAGGGCAGCCGGGGACTGATAAGGAGCTGGGCTCTGTGCTGCATCGAGACAGGACCCCCACAGGGTCACAGTCACCGTGGAGGGTCCTGCTACGGGGCAGGAGCCTGGGGGTTTCTGGGGGTGGAACCAGCTGTTATGGGGGAAGGCGGGGAGGTACTGAAGGTTGCCGTGGGGACGCCCTGGCCGCCGGGGTAGGTTTGAGGGCTGCTGGGGAACGCCTGTGGCTGCAAAGGGAATCCTGCGGTTACTACAGGAGACCTGGGTATTTCTAGGACA
>JAHREE010150009.1:0-46165 GCA_033628505.1 Tringa tobata | reverse complement strand
AGTCCGGGGGGGGGGCGAGGCGGGCGCGGCGAGGCACTGACCGCCCAGGATGAAGCTGCCGACGGCGGAGATGAAGCCGCTGAGGAAGGAGTTGAAGGGGAAGGTGCCGACCCCGAGGCAGTAGCCGAACTGGAGCGCCCCGGTGAGCAGCACGTAGAGAAGGTAGGCGTCCAGCACCTTGAGGCGGCTCGGCGTGCCGCTGCCGTACTCCACCAGGAAGCGCCGCACCAAGAAGCCCACAGAGCCCGCTCCCCCCGCGCCAGAACCCGCCGCGCCCGACATGGTCCCGCCGGCCAGGCTGAGGTGGCCGGAAGCAGCCCCGGCAAGCGCTTCCGGGGCACGGCGGGGCAGCGCAGGCGCACACCCAACTCGCTGCCGGGTCAGCGGGTACTGCGCAGGCGCAATTCCCTTGCCCGCGAAAGGGCGGAACTGGGGGCTCCGCCGGCTGCTGTGCGCATGCGCCTGCGACGCATCGCGGAGAGGCAGAGGAGGACCGCGTTCTCAGCTGGCGCATGCGCTGACGGCTTTGTGGAGTCCGAGCACCCGAAGATTTATAAGAGCCAATGAGAGCCAAGCGACGGCTGTTGCTAGGCAGATTAGACAGCGGCTCCTTCCAAGAGCCAGTGACAGCCAAGCGGCGTCTGTTGCTAGTCAGATTAGGGAGCCGCGCCTGGGCCCGCGCGGCCGGCCCTCAGTAGCCGGCAGCCCCCGGGGGTATGCGTGTTCCCGGGCCCGGTCTGTTCGCAAAGGGCTTGTTTCGGGAAAATCAGCTCTGCTGGGACTGGCGGATCCTGCTGGAAGATGCTGCGGCCCCTGAGGCGGGGAGGGGGGATCAGGGTATGTGTGTGTTCGCTGGTTTGGACTCCGTGTGCTGCCAGGAGGGCGGTGGGACCTGCCCTTCGAGGCCTTCTGCTCAGCGCTGGGGAAAGGCAAAGGTTGTTTTCCTTGCTTTTGTTTGAAGACTCTTAGGACAGTGAGCCTGCAGCAAGGGCAGAATGACTGTGCTTCTTTTAGGTTTTGAGAGGAGGGAGTGGATAAAATGCTTTTTCAAGAGACCAAAAGAGCTTTTCAGCCCTTCCTTCTGTTTAAATCACTCCCACCTTCCTGTCCCCCCCAGCCCGGGGATGCTCTCCATGTGGACAGCTGATCCTCTCAGACAGGCTCTGAAGTGCTGATGGGGCATTTCCGTACCTTTTCCCTCTGACAGAAGGGATATTTGTGTGTCCCTTGAGCTGCATCGTGGCATCAGTCCTGTAGCCTGAGTCTTCAGAGAACTCGTCCCTTCCAGCTCTTGTGCTCGCTCCCCATGGATGTCTTTTCCTTACCTGTGTGTGGGATAAGGATAGAAATACCCCCAAGAAGCAACATTCCCTTCTTGGGTTTCTGCTTGTGCAAGGTGTTTTCCCTCTGAAGTCCATCTCTGTAAGCAGTACGCCTGATGTTTGCTGATGCCTCATCCTCTAATCATGCCTCCAGTGCCTCCTGAAGGAGCCTCATCCTGTAGAAGAGACCGTCTGCATTTCTGAGCTCAATTTCTGTGGCTAGGAGTTGGGATTAACAGCATGATTTTGCTAGGACAGAGTCTGCCAGGTTACCTGTCTTCCTTCTGCGGTCCCCAACCCTGAAGTCTCACTGGTGATAGAGAGAACTGGGACCTGAGCATTCATATTCCCCCACGGTTTCTCTGCAGTGCCCGTAAGGGGACTGGGACCTTGGCCATTGCCAGTTTTTGTGGCATCTCTGGAAACAGTCATTTGCCTCTGTCCCCTCTCTTGTCCAGCACGGGAGCAAAGACATGTGTGGTAGTGAGATCCACAGCCATGTCACTTGCTTCTTCCCCAAAATGTTGTCCCAAATGTGGATTCTTTTAACCCTGTGTGTGAGGAGCCGATGTATAAGAGGCGAGATACTTGTTTGTTTCATTTCTGTGCAGAGGTGGGTGCCAGGCAGTTCATCCACAAAGCCAGCACAACCCCATTAGCACACTAAAGCATTTATACATTCGAGCAATAGTTAAACAAGTTACCACTACTTTCTACAGTTAGGCGGAGCCATCCTCATTCCCATTGGTTCTTGCTCTGCCTTGTCTCTACTTAAAAGACACAGCATCCGTTCTTTTCACTCCGCTTGCTCCATGAGTAGGGGGCTTTAGTTAGAAGAGGCTCTCGCTACGTGAGGGTGGGTTTTTTATTATGTTAATTAGGATAGTTCACTCATAATTCAAGTGACTTCTTTGGCCTTCCTTGTGGATGGAGATAGCAGTTAACAGTTCTGTTCCCCTTGAGCTTGTCTTGGTGTTCCCTTATTTTAGCCAATTTATGGTATCCTCCTGTTCTTTCCCAGGGACACATCTTGCTAACTATTTACTGTGGTTAATGGTACCCTTTACTTCTAGTGTTTCTCCAACACAAATGCTCTTGTGGAGCTCCTCTGCATATTCACATCTGAAGAGAACCATCAGAAACTGCACAGTTTCCTCTTCACCTTACCAAACCCATACAGCTCTATGACAGCATGTCCTGGATGAAGATGGTGACTCTTGTCCCGGGGCACTCTTGGAATTTTGGTGGTGCTCAGAATTGCTAGGACCCGTGGGAGCTTGCCCTGCTGATTTGCAAAGAAAGACTGGCTGGTAGTAATCTGCTTCCATCAGAGAGTGCCTGCATTTTATGTTCTCTTCATGGCCCTGAAGAACAGTATTTTGGGGGGGAGATAACAATTGCTATCCCAGAGCTAGAGTGCACATAAAATACTGATGAGCTACAGAACGGAGAAGTGAATTATAAAGTGGTGGACCTCCGAGTTCCAAAGCTGATGATTCATAATAATAGTAGGAGGAGCAGTAGTAGTAGTACTAATACAGCTGGACAGAGTGTTAGTTGATGAGAATCTCAACATGACTGTCCAATGTGCGCTGGCAGCCCAGAAAACCAACCGCATCCTGGGCTGCATCCCCAGTAGTGTGGCCAGCAGGGTGAGGGAGGGTATTCTGCCCCTCTGCTCCACTCTGGGGAGATCCCACCTGGAGTACTATGTCCAGCTCTGGACCCCCCAACATAAGAACGACATGGACCTGTTGGAGTGAGTCCTGAGGAGGGTGACAGAGATGATCAGAGGGCTTCTCTTATGAAGAAAGGCTGATAAGGTAGGGGGTGTTCAGCCAGAGAAGAGGAGGCTCTGGGGAGACCTTAGAGCCCCTTCCAGTCCCTAAAGGGTCTCCAGGAAAGCTGGGGAGGGGAGCCATAGAAGGAGGGGGAAGGATTTTAAAATGAAAGAGGGGAGATTTCAGATGAGATCTGAGGAAGACATTCTTTGCTGTGAGGGTGGTGAGACCCTAGCCTAGGTTGCCCAGAGAAGTTGTGGCTGCCCCATCCCTGGAGGGGTTCAAAGCCAGGTTGGAGGGGGCTTGGAGCAACCTGATCTAGTGGGAGGTGTCCCTGCAGGGGGTTGGAACTCAATGATCTTTAAGTTCACTTCCATCCCAAACCATTCTATGATTCTGATGCTAAAACTGCTGGAAAGTATACCCTGATATCTCTGGGGACCAACTGGATTGACAACTTGTGCTGACATTTGTCTACAAAACCTCCGGTAATGGGGATACAGGGGGAACACTGATACGCAGACACTGTAGACAGAGAGGGTGTGAGATGGAAACATTACATGTTGGTGCCAGCCTGTTACTAGCCCCTCAAAAGCAAGGTAAGAGCAGTTGTCCCAACAGGACGGCCCTTCCAGAGTTCCCAGCTGCAGTATGCCTTAGGCTGGTGGATGCTGGGCATCTGTGATACGACCCCTGCACTCTCAGTGAGCCACAACACAAGCCCTACATGTAACTGCAAGAAGTGACAAATACCTATAAAGTTTGAGTTACATAGTGAAACTCCCCAGTTGGAGTCTGTGCAGAAGAAACAGAAAACTAATTTACACTCAGTACAATATAAATAAAGCAAGCTGCTTTCATAAAGGTTAAGATTACTAGGACCTGATGGCTGTTGGTTAGCTTGCATTGTACTAGTTTTTGTCATAATTTTTGTGTATTGAGTGCATACACCTGTAAAATCTCAAGCTATTTGCTCACTAATGGTGTGTAATGAAGTGAAACCATAATTGCATCTATATATTGCATGTGTTTGCCAGATGACAGTAAAGCAAAGGGGTAGCGTAGATAGGGAGTAGCATGACCTTACCTCCATCAAGAGCTGAGTGTAATGAGCCTTGACGAGCTGAGTGTGATGAGCCCTGGTACAGACCATGGATTAACAAGTGGCAGAATAATACCTGAGCCTGCTGGAAAGACATATCGCAATATCACCTTGGATGGTTCCCACTCTTACATCAGAAATCCCTTATTACCAAACATCCTATGCTGTTGATATGATACTAGATCCAGGAACATCATCAAAGTAGAGAAAAACATGTTATAAATAAACATGAGCTATAGCTCGGAGTCCTCTTCTTTTTTTCTCTACTAAAAGGTTAATGGTAATTTTGTTTATTTCTTCTTGGTGCGTGGTGAAGGATTTCAACCCAACATGTGAATTGCTTCCCTCAGAAAGAGGAAAGTATTAACAGTCAGAGTAGAGTTTTGATTCCTGCAGAACTGATATTTGCCGTAATGTCTGGTTGTCCTTTCTGCCTCTCCACAGCTACAAACCTGGCTGATTGAGATAAGGGAGTCCTAATTTATGTATGGTTCTGGGATACTCCTTCTCACTGACTTAGAAACTGACTTGGCTTACAAGTTCTGACAAGGGTGTGTTTCCTCCACTAGCCTTAGATCTCTGCTTTAGGAATCCATGTCAGTCACTTTGCTCCTAATAGTGAGTAGAAAATGACAGATGGTGCCAAAGGGTAGTTTAATGCTCTAGTTCCTGTTTGATGTTGGTGCTTTGAACTTAGTTCCTGGTGGTAGCCGCAGTAGCCAGGGAGCTAGCTACTCCTTACTTCATGTGCTAAGTGAGGTGGGGTGGAAATGTGGTTGTCCTGCATGCAGGATGGGATAACCCCATCCATAGGTGTAGTGTGCTGAACACGTCAGCAGTGTGCCCCTGTGACAGCAAAGTTCCCTTGCATTCCGGCTGTGTTCACAGGAGTGTAGCCAGTCATTCAGGAGAGGTGCTAATTTCTTGTTCCTTGGCATTTGTGAGACTGCATCTGGAGAACTGCGTACAGTGTAGCTCCCCCCACCCAGTAAAAAAACCCCAACATGTTATAAAAATGGTGTGAGTCCAATGGAGGACGAGCAAGTTGATCAAAGAACTGGGGCACATGACACATAAAGAGAAGCAGAGGGAGAAGAAAAAGCTGAGTGGAACTATACTGACCACTGTCTGAAGGGGATTTATAGAGATGTCAGAGCCAGACATCTCAGAAGTGCACGGTGAGAGGACAAGAGGTGTGGATCACAGAATCAGAATCACAGAATCACATGGGGTTGGAAGGGACCTCTGGAGATCACCTAATCCAACCCCCTGCCAAAGCAGGTCCACCCAGAGCAGGTTGCACAGGAACTTGTCTAGGCGGGTTTTGAATGTCTCCACAGGAGACTCCACCACCTCCCTGGGCAGCCTATTCCAGTGCTCTGACACCCTCAAAGTGAAGATGTTCCTCCTCATGTTTAGGTGGAACTTCTTATATTCAAGTTTATGCCCATTTCCTCTTGTCCTATCCCTGGGCACCACTGAAAAAGGACTGACCCCATCCTCTTGACACCCACCCTTTAAGTATTTATAAGCGTTGATTAGATCTCCCCTCAGCCTTCTTGTTCTCCAGACTAAAAAGACCCAAGTCCCTCAGCCTCTCCTCATGAGGGAGATGCTCCAGGACCCTAATCATCTTTGTAGCCCTCTGCTCAACCCTCTCCAGCTGTTGCCTGTCCTTCGGGAACTGGGGAGCCCAGAACTGGACATGGTACTCCAGATGGGGCCTCACCAGGGTGTAGTAGAGGGGCAGGATAACCTCTCTTGACCTGCTGGTCACACTCTTCTTGATGTACCCCAGGATTCCATAGGGCTTCTTGGCCCCAAGGGCACACTGCTGGCTCATGGTCATCCTACTGTCCACCAGGACTCCCAGGTCTTTCTCGTCAGATGTGCTCTCTAGCAAGTCAGCCCCCAACCTGTACTGGTGCAGGGGGTTATTTCTCCCCAGGTGCAGCACCCTACACTTGCCTTTATTGAATTTCATCCAGTTCTCTCTGCCCCACTCTCCAGCCTGTCCAGGTCTCGCTTTATGGCAGCACAGCCCTCCATCATGTCAACGATCCCTCCCAGTTTTGTATCATCAGCAAACATGCTGAGGGTACAATACATCCCCTTGTCCAGGTCATTGATGAATATATTGAAGAGAACTGGGCCCAATACTGACCCCTGGGGGACTCCACTTGTTACAGACCTCCAAGTAGATTCTGTGCCCCTAATAACAACTCTCTGAGCTCTGTCTTTCAGCCAGTTTTCAATCCACCTCACTGTCCATTCCTCTAATCCACACTTCCTAAGCTTATCTATGAGGATGCTGTGGGAGACAGTGTCAAAAGCCTTGCTGAAGTCAAGGTAGACAACATCTACTGCCCTCCCCTCATCTATCCAACCAGTGATGCCATCACAGAAGGCTATCGGGTTAGTCAGACATGACTTCCCCTTGGTGAATCCATGTTGACTACTTCTGATAGCTAGGATCATGGCTTAAACAAGTAAATCCCCACTGAATACAAGGAAATAACTCTTCACAATGAAAATGGTGAAGCAGGAGGAGGTGTCCAGGGAAGTTGTGGGATGCCCATGCTTGGATATATCCACACTTGCCTAGAGAAGATCATGAACAACCTTCTCCAGCTTTGAAGTTAGTCTTACTTTTAGCAAGGGATTGGACCTCCGGAGTCCTTTCCAATCTCATTTTCTCTATGGTTTGATTATATTCTTGCTGTTTGTCAGACTTTTGCAAATGTTTTCCCAGAAGGTGTTTGGCAGATTTCAATACCTAATTGGTCCCAGAGGTTTGACTCAGTAAGGAAGTGCAAAAATGCAAATGTGACCCCTGTTATAAAAAGGACCTGAAAAGAGAGGAAATATATTTGTCAAAAATCAAATGTGAAACTAAATGAAGGAGAAACATCATACTCAGAATCCTTTTTGAAGCATCCTAGATTGCTGTGGATAAACTGGTAACTTTTTGGACCATTTCTTTGAGTTCAGGTGTGATTTTTCAGAGACAGTGAAGGATTAAAGGGACAATGGCTTGGAAAACTGAACTTTCAGCCTTCAAACTAAAGTAAAAGCTTTTAGTTGCTACTGAGGGAGTCCCTGTTTTAAGGGACCACTCTCAGCTTCCAGATAATATCTGTCCATCTGTGGTATTGAAAGTATGTGTTATATTTTATACATTTCGTGAGAAGGGAATTGTTTTGTTTTGGTGGTTTTGGATGAAATCCCATGAGATGATGCTAATAAAACCCAGGTTTTGCTGGAAAAAAAGGCACTAAAGGGGAGAGATTTAATGGGAATAGTATGGTAAGAAGAGTTGTAGCATCTTAGCTCATATCTAACCTTTTGTTGAGCATTTATAAGGATCATTTGAAGAAGGAAAATTGAGTGGCATGTTTGGTATAGGCTACGGGCTATCTAAGATTTGCTTGCTTTCCCTGGAAACTCATTTTCTTGGTGTTTATTTCAATCATTCAGAAACATCTGAAATGAGTCTGAAATGAGTCTAAAACCAGATTCAAAGATTCAGACACAATAGATAGAACCTGGGAGATCTGCGTATGAGACTTATGTCTCTTTCTAGGGCAAGGAGGGCTGGTGTCTGGGAGAAAAAGGAGGGGAAATGCAGTTCTCCATTGCAAGCCTGCAAGGAGAGAATGTGATTGGCATCTGCCAAAGTTACCACAGCGGTGACTGTTGAAGTGGTATAGTAGTGGAGTAGTAGTGGAGTAGACACAGCTCAGAGGACAATGTACGTGTCTCGGTTTGAGGGATGATGATGTAAGGTGGAGGGATATTCGAGACAGGTGCTCTGAAGAAGAATGAATGACCATCAGCATCAGAGTTGATCCACTGGAGCTGTAGAGCTGATGGTAAATGAAAACTAAACAGAAAATTTCCCCATACTTTTCCCCTTTCCCCGTCTTATACTCTTGCTTAGTGTAGCTTCCGTCTATTTCTTTGTGCTTTTTGCCATCTCTCAGTGGTAACCAGCTATCCTTCTCTTTGTGGCATTCCTACCCTCCTGTCTCGCCTTTTCTCTGTGAAGTCCCTCCCTCTGCGTCGATTTCTTATCTCATTTTAACTGCAGTAAGTTTCTCTTTTGCAATACTAATGTATCCATCAAATAGTTTAATCTGCTTCAGTGTAATTTTGTTCCTCTGCAGTAGTGCTTCTGAATTTGTTTAAACTAGGTGGTCTTTGGGCAGTTAGTCATTGTCCTTTAATGTCAGCAAAGCCAAACTGATTTGTGCTCTGTCTCAAACTTGGCCTTTTTTTAAAATTTTTTTTCTGCTAGCAAGGAATCCTCAATGAACCGCACAAGAGTAGTGGAATTTGTCCTCTTGGGTCTGACCAGCAGTCACCATTTGGAGATCATCCTCTTTCTGTTTCTTGTGATTGCCTACTTCTTCATCCTGCTTGGAAACATTACTGTCATCAGCATCACTCTTTTGAATCATTTCCTTCAGACCCCAATGTACTACTTCCTCAGAAATTTTGCCCTTTTGGAAATCGCTTTCACCTCCACATTCATTCCCAGCACCCTCTGCAGCCTCCTGTCAGAGAGGAAGATGATTTCCCTGCCTGGTTGTTTCCTTCAGATGCTGCTTTTCTTTTACTTGGGTACCTGCACATTTTTCCATGTGGCAATGATGTCCTTTGATCGGTATGTTGCCATTTGCCACCCTTTGCATTACACAACAATTATGAACAACAGATTTTGCCTCCAACTTGTCCTGGTTTGCTGGGCAGTGAGTTTTCTCTTGATGTTTCCTCCCACCATTATGATTGTCCAGTTGCCATTCTGTGGTCCCAATGTTATGAACCACTTTTACTGTGATACTTCCCTGCTGTTGCAACTGTCCTGCACAGACACGGGGTTCATTGAAGGACTGATGCTTATTGTACTAATTATCATCATACCTGGTACCTTAATAGTAACTGCTGTTTCTTATGGCTACATTGTTACCACCATCTTGCATATACCATCCTCCACAGGTAGGAAGAAGGCATTTTCCACTTGCTCAACTCACCTCATGGTGGTGGTGATATTTTACAGCACGTCTATTTACAGGTATATCCGCCCAGCACAGCGAGGTGGACAGGACTCTGACAAAGTTCTTTCTTTCTTCTTCTCTGTGGTGACTCAGATGCTTAACCCATACATCTACTCACTCAGGAACAATCAAGTCAAACAAGCCATAAAGAAGAGCATGCTGAAGGCATTTTCTATCTCCCCAAGGCTAGAAAATGTGAATGCTGGAGTAGCCCATCCAAGTGACTAAATTGTTTCCCGGATGACACATCAGCATTGTGGAACTGTGAATTAAAGATGCTGATTTCAAATGGTTAATGCTTTCTACATGTTACATAGTTCCTTCTTCTGTTAGCAAGCAAAATATGCCAACACAAAGAGGATCTTCTAGTCTTCCAGTACCTAGACTCACCTTTGCCTGTGTATTTTGTCTCCTTGCTGTGATGGGTTAGCCTTGGCTAATGACCAAATTCTCATCCAGCTGCTCACTCGCCTCTTCCACCCCATAGTGGGACAGAACAGAGGCAGAAAACAGGAAAAACAGAAACAAGAAATCTTGTGGGTTGAGATAAAGACAGACAGCTGGCTTACCAAATGGTGCGACAAGCAAACCAGATTGTATTTGATAAAATCATAGAATGGTTTGGGTTGGAAAGGAACTTAAAGATCACCAAGTTCCGCCCCCCTACCATGGGCAGGGACACCTCCCACCACATCAGGTTGCTCAAAGCCTTGTTCAACCCGGCCTTGAACCCCTCCAGGGATGGGGCAGCCACAGCTTCTCTGGGCAACCTGGGCCAGTGTCTCACCACCCTCACAGCAAAGAATTTCTTCCTGAGATCTCATCTGAATCTCCCCTCTTTCAGTTTAAAGCCGTTACCTCTCATTCTATTGCCCCACTTCCTGATCAAGAGTCCCTTCCCAGCTTTCCTGTAGGCCCCCTTTAGGTATTGGAAGGGGCTCTAAGGTCTCCCTTCTCTTCTCCAGGCTGAACAGCTCCAACTCTCTCAGCCTGTCTTCATAGGAGAGGTGGTCATCTTCGTGTCCCTCCTCTGGACTTACTCCAACAGGTCCATGTCCTTCTTACGTTGGGGACTGCAGAGCTGGACACAGCACTCCAGGTGGTGTCTCACAAGAGCAGGGTAGAGTGGCAGAATCACCTCCCTTGGCCTGCTGGCCACACTTATTTTGATGCTGCCCAGGATGTGGTTGGATTTCAGGGCTGCCAGCGCACATTGCCACCTCACATTGAGCTTCTCATCCACCAACACCCCCCAAGTCCTTCTCCTCAGGTCTGCTCTCAATCCATTCTCTGCCCAACCTATATTTGTGCCTGGGACTGCCATGACTCAAGTGCAGGACCTTGCACTTGTCCTGGTTGAACTTCATGAAGTTTGCATGGGCCCACCTCTCGAGCCTCTCGAGGGACCACTAGGTCCCTCTGGATGGGATCCCTTTCCTCTAGAGTGTTAACCATGCCACACAGCTTGGTGACATCAGCAAACTTGCTGAGAATGTAGTTGATCCCACTGTCCAGGTCTCCAATAAAGGTGTTGAACAGCACTGGTCTCAGTATCAACTCCTGAGGAACACCCTTTGTCACTGGTCTCTACCTGGAATTTGAACCGTTGACCACAATTCTTTGAGTGCGGACATTAATCCAATTCCTTATCCACCAAGTGGTCCATCCATCAAGTCCATGTCTGTCCAATTTAGAGACAAGAATGTCGTGCAGGACAATGTCAAATGCCTTGCACAAGTCTGGGTAGATGATGATGATTGCTCTTCCCTTATCCACCAACGCTGTAATGACATTGTAGAAGGCCACCAATTTTGTCTGGCATGAATTTGCCCTTAATGAAGCCATGTTGGTTGTCACCAATCACCTTCTTTGGGGAAAATTAATTGAATTTATTGCCAATTAAAATAGTTGTAGTTTGTGAGAAACAAAGTCAGATACTAAACCAACACCTTCACTTTCCCCTTTAGGATGCTCAATATTCATTCATTCCAGGCTCCTCTACCATTCCTCCACCCAAGCAGCGCTAGGTGGGTGGGAGGATTATGGTCAATGCATAGTGTTTTCCCTCTGCTGCTCTTTTCTTCTGTCACTTTTCCTCTGCTCCAGCGTGGGTTCTCCACAGGCTGCAGTGGATATCTACTCCACCATGGAGTATTTCCTCCTCTTCTTCTGATCTTGCTTTTCCCTCTGTTGTTTCTTTTTTTGTTCCCTCCTTCTCCCTCTAGCTGGCAATTTCTGCCTTGTCTTAAAGATGTATTCACACGAGGTGCCACCGTGGGCTCACTCATGGGCTCAGCTTTGATCTGTGGTGGGTCCATTTTGGAAGTGGCTGTGTCAGGCACAGAGCAGCCCTTTGTCTCTTTTCACAGAGACCACACCTGCAGGCCCCTTGTTACCAAAATCTTGACACGTACACCTGTGGTGGGTTAAACTTGTCTGGCTACCAGACACCCACCAAACAGCTCTCTCATTGCCTTTTCTCAGCAGGACGGGGGGAGAAAATAAGAAGAAAAAGCTTGTGGATTAAGATAAACACAGGGAGATCACTTCCCAATTACCATCACAGGTAATGACTGAACTAGGATCTCCATGTGGAGCTCAAGAGGGAAAAGAAGTTGTACAATCTCTGGAAGCAAGGGCAGGCTTCACAGGAAAATTACAGAGCTATGATTTCCATATGCAGGGAGAAGACACAAAAGGCCACAGCTCAGTTAGAATTGCAACTGGCCAATGTTGTATCTGATAATACAATGGCTTTTTTAAGAGCATCAATAGCAAAAGGAGGTCTAAAGAAAACATTGGATTGAAACTTGTTGAAGATGGTCGCCTGACTAATAAGGAAAAAGAAAAAGCAGAGGCATAGAGTCATAGACTCTTATAGGTTGGAAAACACCGTTAAGACCATCAAGTCCAATTGTTAACCTAACACTACCAAGTCCACCGCTAAACCATGTCCCTCAGCACCACATCTACAGGTCTTTTAAATGCCTCCAGAGATGGTCACTTAGCCCTGGATTCTATGCTTGACAACACTTTTGGTGAAGAAATTTTTTCTACTGTCCAATCGAAACCTCCCCTGGCACAAGTTGAGGCCATTTCCTCTTGTACTATTTCCTGTTCCTTGGGACAAGAGACCGACCCCTGCCTTTCTACAACCTCCTTTCAGGTAGTTGTAGAGAGTGAGAAGGTCTCCCCTCAGCCTCCTTTTCTCCAGGCTGAACACCCCCAGCTCCCTCAGCCGCTCCTCATAAGACTTGTGCTCCAGACCCCTCACCAGCTCTGTTGCCCTTCTCTGGACATTCTCCAGCACCTCAATCTCCCTCCTGTAGTGAGGGGCCCAAAACTGGACACAGCACTCAAAGTGGGGCCTCCCCAGTGTCGAGTACAGCAGGACAGTCACTGCCTCAGTCCTGCTGGCTACACTGTCCCTGATACAGGCCAGGATGCTGTTTGCCTTCTTGTCCACCTGGGCACACTGCTGGCTCATATTCAGCTGGCTGTCGACCAACACCTCCAGGTTCTTTTCTGCTGCGCAGTACCAGCTGCTCTTCCCCAAGCCTGTAGCACTGCTTTGGTTGTTGTGCCAAGTGCAGGACTCGGCATTTGGCCTTTTGGAATTTCTGTGAGTTCCCAGAGTTCTTTGAGGTAACTTGCAAGGTCACGAGGCATTGAGATCCTCATATTTTAAGAAAAAGAGCATAACCTCAAACATTAATAGATCAAATTAACAACATGATCAAAACTGCTATGTTAAGTTGCTTAGTTTCACCCCCTGGCTCAGGGGGTGAATTTCATTACTGATGAATTTCATTACTTGTTCCTTGTCTAGTGTCTAATGAAGAAACTAACTATATGTGACCAGTTTGTTTTATTGGGTTCTTCTTAACAGATTTTTCCAAATACCACCAAATGCAGCTACCCAACCCTGTAAGTTTCATGCAAATTGCCTAATTTCACTTCTGGTATGTGTTTTCCCCAAGAAGCGTTGGTTAATAGATTAAGAAAAGAAACTGAATTGTGAACAAAAACTTTGTGTCAAGGTTACACAGAAGACAAGGAACAGCACTTGGGCCATGCAAGTGGGAGGTCCAATGTCTGCTGCTAAACCACCACTAAGAAAGAGTTTTGGGAATGATCACAGCAGTGTGTAATCACTGTACTGTAAATATGTATGAGTTGGCATAGTGTGTGATTTTCACGATTTTTTAATGTTTTTGTAATTTTCGAACTGTCTGGTTCTTTAAATACATTTGGGTTACATGGCAGATCTATGTTTTCCCCAACAAGAGACCAGTCCCTTTGTATGGTAACATGCAACTTTCTGTTTTAAAGCCTGGTTATTGTCTCTGCATTTCCTGATCAATGAACTTGGTCATGCTTAATCCCTCTGGTACCATTTATTTTTCTTTGGATATAACTTCTCATTGCACACAAGTGTAAGCACTTGTGTCCAGTTTTCAGTTACAATAACAACTTTATTTGGTTTTGGATGACCACCACTTTTGAAGTTTGTGTATTCGGATTACCAAGTAAATTTATTTTCAACAAACTTTATTATTATAATCCTGTCATAACAAGAGGTGATGAACAGGAGCCAGGGGCTCCTGCTAGTAAATACTTTCTTAAAAAAACTACAGTTTGCAGATCATACTACAGAAAACCAAATAAAATAACCCAAAAACTAAAACACATGGCTTGGGTCAGTGCTTATGAAGTCACTGGACCCCGAGTAGCTGATAGGACAGGAGGAACCAATGGCTGGTGTCTGTGCTTGTGATGTCACTGGTGGCACAGACTGCACAAGTGGTGGAAGTATCTCCTGCTGGTGTTCTCACTTGCTTCTGTCATCTCTCCAGTCCTTCAGGGGGGGTTGGTATGGAGCACTTGATACAGGAACAGACAGTCTTCTTATCAGAGCAATTAATGAAAAGGGAGGAAAAGGCTTTCACATGGTAATTTAAGGCTGAACGTATAAAACAGATTTTCATCTCTGAACTTTTCACTTTCCTGTATAAGGTTCAACTCTGAGTCAAATGCTTCTTTAAGCAGCCATTTTCCCTCTGTTCCATCCAGCAACACCTGGGTATTCTGAGCCTGTTCATAATGCTGTAGTTGAAATGTTTGAACAGGAGACAAACCCCAGTGTTGTAAATAGAGACTGCTTTGCTGAGATGCTCTTCTGCTGTGGGTGGGATTAGGTCACACAAAGAGGCAGCTATCACTGGAGACGGAGATCACAGTGAGCTGAGTGGTTCATGTGCAAAAGGCATTTTGCCTTTCCTGAAGATGAATATGTTACACTTATGATGATGTTAATATAAGACACAAAAGTGATGTTGAGTGCATCCAAAAGAAAAAAACAGCAACACAGCTGTCAAGAAACTCAAGGAGCTCTGTGTCGCTGCAGGGAAGTCTGAGTAATAGCCAGTTACCACCATTGGTTAATGGCTACAAAATGTTACTGGCATCTGGGCTGTAAAAGCACCAGTACAGTCTGGAAAAGTACAGTCCCTGGTCCAAAAATAAGGAGGAAGGGCCCTGGCCAAGACAAGCAGAGCACATACTCCCAAGTTTGTTGAGCTAACATAGTGTAGTGGCCTACAGATCGCCATATATCTATTGTTCTCAAGAAATACATATTATTTTGGATAGACAGCATTCATTCCTGTTAAATTCTCTCAAGTGACAAGGGTCTGCTTCCCACTCACCTCTCCAAGTATAACACATTTTAGCTCTAAGTGAGTGGTTAAATCAGTTATTTGTTGTGATTTCTTTCCAGTCGTCTCCTTATTGCATCATATTGCAATATTTTAGGTGCCCTCCTTCGTGATCATTAGTCAGAAGTAAAATATTAACCCATATATTTCTTATTTTGTATATTAATTGTAATAAAAGTTGTATCAGAGAAGGAACATGATTAGTTTAGAGGTAGTCAGTAAAGCTGACATTTTTATATATGCGTCTTTTTAAGTTGGACCTACAAAATCCAGAATTTTAACTGAAACCAAATTTCATAATTCTGGAAATTATGATGACTCACATATATTGAGTGAATAGAGTGTTCCTTGTTCCTTGTGTCTTTATGACTTGGCTTGTTTCTATCTCATTTGAATGCTTCTTTACATATATTTATTTATCTTTTTTCTTGTCCTTCCTCTCTCCTGCTTTTCTCTGTTTTTTGTAAGCACTTACCTACTTTCCTCAAGTTTTAAGCAGATATGGCCAGCCTTTCTATAAGCCAGAATAATTAACCATTGCATTCCTTCAGAACAGTTTATAGACATTGAGAAATACCTGATTTCTAAACTGCTGATTTGTGTAGCCAGCTAGCCCCTGGAGAAGATGTCTCTTCATCCCAGCAATGGCGTATAGTATATGAAAGTCGACTTTGTTGCCTGCTCTTTTCGGCACTTGAAAAGGGGAGCACTACTAAAAGTCTCAGTGTGGGGACAAGGTGGTGTTGGGTCATCTTCTGCACATTTCTGTCCATCTATGTCTTTTCAGATTCCGTTTGAATAGTATTTTCAGTTCAGTGGTATTTTTTTACCACTTGGAACTTCACCTAGTGTTGGAGTGGGATTCGGTCCCGGAGTAACGATGGAATCTCAATATGAGTATGATCGTTCTCCCTTTATTAAAGCCATTACACGGTTTATATAGACAGTCAAGCAGAGCACGCGGCACAAAATAAAATATAATTGGTACACTATGCCTGTCCACGCGCCTTAAGCAATTACATGATTGGTAGAGGGTTGTTGTTCACGCGCAGGGTCTTGTTGACACTGACCAGATTTAGTTCTTCTTATCTTGCTTACTACATTCCTTCAAGGACAGGTTATCTCATCCTCGGGGCCTGCACCAGCTGCAAAGACTGGGTTGCTCACGCTAATAAGATCATGTCCTTTCTCAGTTAACCATTCCTCCACAACCTAGCACCCCATGTACAAATACTCCATCTTTTGTGTCCTTTTGTCTTTTGAAAGAACATACCATTATTTATCCATTGGCACTGAAAGCAGCTGGTATAATGAGCTTCTTACTACAAGAAGAGTTAGTGAAGGCTGGATTGGGAATTTTGTATGTTAACAACCCTAAACTTTACCACTTGGTTGTTTCTACATAAAAGAAGTCTTCCAGGACTCTTACATTAATACATTGTTTAATAGCAGCATGATTTATACTACTAAACAGCTCTATTTTAATGAAACAGATCTAATTTTTTCCTGTGTCTTTGGCATCCACAAAGTACCCTGTGTGGAACATGCACAACATCCAAGTTTAGACATTTTTTTTATTCACTGGAAGGGAATTTTCTATAAGAATGGAACATGGCGAGAAAAATCATGCACACAGTAATGCTGCTTCTTGCAAAGGAACCTGTCTGAGATGAGCTGCAGTTTATGTACAAAGTTGGGAATGTGGAAATCTTGAGAATGTCCTTATTGTCCACCCAATTTACAGTTCACTCTGAGAGCTTTTGTACCACTTAGATTGTGGAAGGCAGTGTCCTTCAGAGCATCCCTGACTTGCTGGTTCCTCAAAGCGTGGATGAAATGATTAAGCATTTCATTCAGAGGTCTGTAGTAAACACCCACAAAACTGTCTCCCCATATTAACCTGTGGTGGTGTGCTCTCCCCGTTTTGCTTCCACCCACGGCTCTTGCTTGGGCCTTGGCCACCATGGCCATCACAACAGCAGTTGTGATAACTGGCACCTGGACTTTGGGGGATGGCTGGCAATGTAGTCAAAGTACTGTCTGGAGTGGGGACCTGGAAATTTTGTTCCCATGAGAATATGACTATAGGTCAATTATCTTACTGTATAAATACTGGACAGCCCCAGAGCCCTTTGAGCTCTCCTGTATGGCAGCGGCTGCACGCCAGGATCTCGCCTTTTGTGAGGACACTCGCTTAAGGTTCTACTCCTTGAAGTTGAGAGATTCCTTGCCGCAACAGATTCTCGGTAAGTGACTAATAGCATGCTAAACTTTGAAATCTTAGCTAAGTAATAGAAAGGATTGATTGTGCCTATATAATCCTTTAGACATAAATTGTTGACCAAGTCTGGGACTAGGATTGGATCCAGCCGCACCTAGACTCCTCTCTGAGAAGGAGTTTAGAAAGCAAGGGGGTCCTTTCTGAACCTCGTGACTCAACATGAGGGTCTCCCTGACAGCTTGTTTGACCCTGTCCTCTCTGCAGTAAATAATAGAGTGTACCTTGACATCGAATCTCGTAAAACACTATTGCATTTACTACTGGTTTTATCGCACTTACTACTAATTTTGTTAAATCACTGTTTCACCTTAATAAATATTTCACTACTTCACTCTCACTAGTGAAGTTAATCACTCCGTCCGCAGCATAGCCTGCCCCTTAAGTCTTACCCATAGCCTCTGAACATGTTCTTCATCCACTCCTAGGCAGAGCTTGGAATATTCCAGTTGCTCTCCTACATAAAGAGTGACTCCACTACCTTGCCCTGCTAGCCTGTCTTTCCTAAAAATGACATAGCCATCCATGACAGCATTGCAGCCACGTGAGCTATCCCGCCATGTCTCTGGAATTGCAATGAGAGATCATGGCCCTGGGACTGCACACAGATCTCTTGTTTCTGCTCATTCTCCACACTGTGTGCATTGATGTACAGGCATTGCAGAGAGGTAGTAGATCTTGCAGGTTTCCCTGGAGGCGAGCAAGAGGATCCACCACAGCCATTCACACCCTTGAGGTGGTTGGCCTTCTGGATCTCATCTTAGGTGTCGGCTAAGGAACATTTGTTGCTGTTCTGCTTGGCCTGGCTTATTCCCCAGTTGGATGCGATGGTATGAGCATTGCTATCTTGGACCCCATGCCCTGAGTCATTCAGTATAAAGCATGTCTCACCAAGTTGGCAATCCTGCTGCCAAAGATTCCCTTGCCTCTATTATAAAGATGCATCCTATCCCTCTCTAACAGGCCATATTCATCAAAGAATGCCCCATTGTCATAAAAGCCAAAACTCTCACAAAGGCACCAGCCACATAGCCAGGAGTTGATAGGCATTATCCATCCATTTCTGGCAGCTTCCTTTCCTCTGGCTGGTAAAATGGAGGACAAGATAACTTGGGCATAATTTTTTTTCACATGCATCTCCAGGGCTTCATAGTCTTCCAAAGAGATGAAATCTTTCATCGTTTTTGGAACAATGGCTGCCCAGGTTCTGGCTTGCACTGTCATTCATGCTCACATGAAAGGGTAACAGTGGGTAGTAGTCTATGTTCTTAGAAAGTTGTGGCACCCTTTCGGCAACATATTGCACTTTAGCTCCTGGAAGAACATGGACCTATTGGAGTGGGTCCAGAGGAGGCCACAAAGATGATCAGAGGGTTGGAGTACATCTACTATGAGCACAGGCTGAGAGGGGAGCCTGGAGAAGAGAAGGCTCTGGGGAAACCTTATAGCCTTATAGCCTTTATAGACCTTATAGCAGCCTTCCAGTACTTAAAGGGGACCTACAGGAAAGATGAGGATGGACTCCTTATGAGGGAGAGGAGTGATAGAACAAGGGGTAATGGCTTTAAACTGAAAGAGGATAGATTTAGATTAGATATTAGGAAGAAATTGTTGACTGAGAGGGTGGTGAGACACTGGAACAGCTTGCCCAGAAAAGCTGTGGCTGTCCCATCCCTGGAGGTGTTCAAGGACAGGCTGGATGGGGCTTTGAGCAACCTGATCTGGTGGGAGGTGTCCCTGCCCTGGGGATTCCAGGTTTGGAAACTGATGATCTTTAAGCTCCCTTCCAAACCAAACCATTCTATGATTCTATGATTCTGTGATTCTAATCAGCCTCCACAGTCTGTGTAATCCAGGAAAGTGATTTGGCTTGTTTGCAGGAATGTGCAAATTAGATGTAAGCTACTCTACTACCAGTACGTGCAATCAATCAGCATGTCCCGAGAAAGGTGCAGCTTCCTAATTGAGGTGCCTAAAACTATATGGGCTGAGTTGCCACTTGGAGGTGCTATATGACTCGTGAACTGCTACTGCAAAGACGTTTCTGGTTCCCTAGATGGTAATAGCAGCTGTTGTCACTGACATAATCTGCTGCTGTGATTTGCAGTGAAGAAACTGAAGTTTCTGAAAAATTGGGCAACTGCTTTCACTGAGCACACTTAATGGGCAACACTAGGATTATTGCCTTGTCTGGCACTGTCCTTTATGATGTTCTGTGGAACTGGTTTAACAGGGAGAAGAGAAACAATTAAAACACAGATGGTGTTACTGTAAAATCTGACTATAAAGAAGACCCTCTAAGGCTCGTTTGAAGTTTTAGAAGGCAGGCATTCTTTATTACAGTGCTGGATGCACGGGGGATCGCTCCTCCTAGTGTGCCTACCGTATGTTAAACAAAACACAGTTTTTATTAGGCTATCACACGCGTATGCATTTTGATTTCCCAGAATGGTTGTACATATTCACTTAAATTCTCAGAATTCATTTACATAGTCCCCTCCTATAGAACACATACGTGGTTGAATCGCGGTGGTCCCTCTGGTGGTCCTCAGTGGCTGTAGAGCCCAAAACTTGTGGTGACTGGTCAGTGAACTCAGTCTGTCTAGCCATATATGGTTTTCTTTGGCTTGCAATATGTTTTGGTGGGCAATTTCTTCAGTTTGTTCCCATTCCTAGGTACCTGCCTTATTCTTAACCAACTGTAGGGTCCTGGTCTGATTGGTCCACAATGATTCCGAGGTTCTCATGTCCAGTTTCTCATACCAACCAGCTATGAAACTCAAAACCTTCCCTATTATTCATGCTGTCTTATGCTAATGGCACTACTGATTTATAACTCATAAGAATTTTGCTGAACTACCAGGTTACCTTTATTCATTGGCTTTAATCTGATATCGGTTGTGAAGATTGTAATGACATTTTACAAAGGACAGGACAGAGGAGTAAATAGTTCTTGGGTATTTGAAAGGGCTATGGTTACCTGAAAATATTTAAATTTTACAGAGTGAATGAAGTTGACAAAAGATCAATCTGGGAAGAAAGCTCTGCATTGTTTAGTCTTCATTCAGTCAATGTAATAAAGTGAGTCATCATTGTCAGTAAAGTTTGTTGCATGAAGGCTTCTCTCTTCCCACAATACAATTTTTTTTCACTGTTATTCTTTATTGTCTTTAACTCAAAACCACCGATTTTTCTTTATCTTTCAAATAATTAATGAAGAGCTATATTGCAACAATGATGACAATAAAATGTTACATAAAACATATTTATTTAGCTAATATCAAGAGGTTCAGGTTGTTGTTAGTAAAACTAGTCAGAATTTAGCTAGCTAATGCCTGTAAACTAGTACTGACTACCAAGGTCCCACATGTATTGATTTCTGAAAAATGGGAACCAGTCTGCTAATTCAAATTTTTATAGGTTCCCATTCACCAGAGAATTAAACCGTGCTTTTAGAGAGACCTACTGTTCATCTTCATGCATGAATACATCGGCAGTGATCACAGTCTAAAAAGAACAGTAATTAGAGAATTTAACGTGCTAAGCCAGTGTTTACAAGATACTGTGCTGTCCCAGGGTAGATATCTTCCCTCCACCTTATGCTTGGTCAGTTACATAAAAGCCTTCATCGTTTGGTGCTGGAGAACATGCCTGGAGGAGAGGCAGAGCTCAGAGCCTCAGCTGATGCATTAGAATGGCAGGAATATGAAACATCTTAGATTTAAACCCTGACTTCCATCTTGTTACAAAGGTAACTAACTTACTATTCATGTGAATTTTTTGAAAACAGTCTCCTAGGAAAGTGGATTTATTTTCTTGCAACACCTCTAGTTTCAAATACATCACAGAGTTTAGAAGCCTTGACAAAAACAGAATTTCTTCTTGTCCCTTAAACTTTGCCATGGTTTTCTTAGATTGGAAAGAAATTGGAAGAGATTAGTAGAAGCTGACTTCAGTGACATGTTTTCTTTTTGAGGATTGGATTTGGCTGTGCAGTGGTATTATGAACTATAGCAGCTGTATAATTTTCTGTATTTTCAAATCAGGAATAAACAAAAAGTTAGTATTGATGAAAATGAAAACAAACGTATTGAGTAGTTTATTAATACCATGCCTTCATGTTAGAGACTCATTTTGCTTTCAGTTCACTGCTGAATTGTGTTTCATATACATTTAAATTTAAAATATAGCGTTGACTCTTTCCTTTCCTCTCCCCCACAGTTACTCACAGCACAAGACAGGTAAGTAAATGTTGCAATGGAAAATCGAACGACGGTCAAGAATTTCATCCTTGTGGGTTTCACAGCTGGCAGGAAGTTGCAGATCTGTATATTTGTGGTTCTCTTCATTATCTATATATCAATTGTAATAGGAAACTTAGTGATTGTCGCCATCAGCATAGTGGACCGTGGGCTCCGTGTGCCCATGTATTACTTTATTTGGAACTTCTCACTCTTAGAAATTGGTTTCACTTCCTGCGTCATTCCTAAGGTCTTGTTTAACCTAGCATCAGGAGAAAAGACAATTTCTGTGACTGGTTGCTTTGTTCAATGTTTTTTATATTTCGTCTTTGGCATGACAGAGTTTCTTCTCTTGGCAGCAATGTCAATAGACAGGTATGTAGCCATCTGCTACCCCTTGTCTTACTCCACCATAATGACCAATGGGCTTTGTAGCTTATTAGTACTTGGTTCATGGGGGCTGAGTTTTGCACTTCTAATTGGCCCATCAATTGTTGTCTTCCAGTTACCCTTTTGTAACCAAAACATTAACCATTTCTTCTGTGACAGTGTGCCTTTGGTAAAACTTTCCTGCATAGAAACACCTGTTCTAGACCTTGTTAACTTCTCAATAGCTGTTTTTTCTCTTCTGGGCACTCTCATTATCACAGTCCTGTCTTACGCCAATATAATTTCTACTATATTGCACATTCCATCTGCTTCAGGGAGGCAGAAAGCCTTTTCCACTTGTGCATCTCACTTTATTGTTGTCTTCATGTCTTATGGAAGTTGCATTTTCATATATGTTAAACCTATGCACATGGGTGAGCTTGATGTCAGCAAAGGGGTAGCTGTTCTCAACACAGTGGTATCTCCTCTGCTCAACCCATTCATCTTCAGTCTGAGGAACAGGCAGGTTCAAGAAGTCTTGCAAAAATATTTGTCCATGTGCAATTCTTACAGAACAATTCTGAGACTGATGACAAGTGAAAAGTAAAGAAACTTTATGGTGAACCACTGTAAAGGCTGAAGACATATAAATATTCCAAGTATGCATTTGTGCAGTGAATGTCAGAAACTTTGTTACTGTCTCTGATCTCTTCTCCCTCACTCACTTTTTTGCCTACATGGGAAAAACTTCCATATGGTGGAAGATGAGTCTCCAGTACACTTTAGCAATATAACAGCTGTTTCTGAATAGAGAACCAGGCATCTGACATAGACCATATTGGAAATACAAGAGGGATTTAGGAGGGCAATAACAAGAGGAGAAATACCATATTGGTGTATGAAGATGGACTGCAGCAAATTGAACTTGGCACAGGAAGGTACACGGGGTGAAGTGTTTTTCTTTGATCTAGAGTGCTCAGTGCTGTAGATTTGCAACTTTAGTTTACAAGAGCTGATTGTTCTGTTTCTGTGCTAATGGAATTCTTTCAGTTTTACAGAAACAGAGCTATTGTTATTCTGTCAGGGACCTGATGCATAGGGGAATACTTTAAGGCATATATACCCGCTTATTGCCTGAATCCTTGCCTTGTAATGGCTGTGTTGTGTTATAGTTTTGCCTTCTGTGGGAAGTATAGATTTTGAATACTAATTAATGAAGAGTTTCTAGAAATCTGTCAGTGCATTTTAAGATCCATCTTCTAGAAGAGTATTGAGAGTCTGGGGGTTGAGATGGTATTTGTACTTTTGAGGACCTTGGGTGAAGATATGTTGAACTTAATCTAGTGGAAAAATCCTTGAAGTTTAAACACACAAGAAAATGAAAACCTCCAGACTCATTTTTGAACACCTTGCAATTCTAAAGCTGTTGGGAAGATGTTTGGGGCAGCCACTTTTAAAATCTGAAGCCAGAGTTCAGAAGAAGAAAACCTCATGCTTTTTAAGTTTCGGTTTGTTCTTTACCACTGTCACCTGCAGCTGAGGCCGTACCTATCTGGGCTTGTCTAAGAAGATTCTGGACATGAAGGTCATGTTGACTTTACCAGCTATTTTCAGATGAATTTTCTTTCCTAGCCTCGCTGTTTTGCTTGACCTCTGTGGTGGATCTGTTAATTGCAAGTACTGCTTATAGCACCTTCTTATTTAAGTCCAAATTGAAAAGACTTTTATTTTAAGAATAAAGTTTTATTTTTTAATATTAATTTATGTAATATTTTATAATAAATGTAAAAAAACATTTACCATTTTAGGCTTGTCATAATTATTAAGTCCAAAAGCAAAGTAAGATCATTTCAACATATGTGTTTCGTCCCTGATGCTAATTATGAAAGCTACAAAAGTTTTAATTACTGTGGGAACATCATTTCCCCTTAGAGCTACCAGGCTTAGCAAAAGTTACGAAACTGTGTTCATTGAGTGGTCTGGAACTAGTAAAGCCTGAAAAGTTTCTCCAGTTATTCTTCAGAACTGTTTGTTGAAGCTGTTTTGGAGACGGATGCAGGCCACAATTTTAGCAACACCTTGGTGTTCCCAGTATCTGAAAGGACATAAAATTATCTGTATTAGCCTCTCTTTCTTTATGGAGTCAGCTTTAATAAATAGCGTTTTAAATTATAATTTATGTGGTCTGAGTGCTTTTCCTACTGGGATCATAACTAACCAACACCTCCTAGTGCAGAATAGGAGGCAAAGGTCTTCTCCAGGCCAGCTCACCATGTCAGATGGGGTGATCTGGAAACTCCAGTGCCTCGAGCGTGGACCTTAAAGTTCAACATGCAGGTCTTGTGGACCTCAGCAGGTTGGTAGCTTCAGGGATCTGAGAGTGCTTGTCCTAAGGCACCTGAATGTGCCTGGTAACTATAACACTGTGCTGCTAACAGTGCCCACGACCGTGTGGGTGTTTGATAGGTATCCACTGCCAGTTGTCAGAGTTAATCATATCACAGCTATATTGTGGTCACATACAGGCCAATATACACAGACATAACTGACATAAATGCATGTGCTATTGCTGTGATTATCGTAACCACGTGCCACAGCCTATGTAAGGTATTACAGATCTTTCCACGTATCCTTCCTGTAGTCACAGTTCCTTTCCTTACTGGCTCATACCGCTTTGTGCTTTCCTCCCCAATAACAGAGGAAAACACACAACTGATGTTGTATCATATCAGGTGCCCTTTCTCCTGTCAGGAGAAGAATTGGCACTGCAGGTTTTGAATACCTCTGTGCTCTCAGCTGTGGTTTTGGGGCTCTGCGCTGTGTTGCCAATAAGAGGTTGCATGAACAGAGGGGGAAGTGGGGAAGGAGCAGCACCTCATGTGTGCTTGTGGTAAATACCCGTTAACAAGCCTGCATGTGTGCTCAGGGAAAGTCCGTGCTCGAGGAACAGAACCCTCTGCTCAGACTATGTCCTAGAGTTTTCCCAATGTTGTGGGTAAGCAGTGATGTCCCTGGAGATTTCCTCCCCATGCGTTTTGAGCCGTTACCAGGAGATGGAGATGCTGAAGGAAAGAAGCTAGGCAGTCCATAGAAATCCAGGGATGGGTGAACTGCTCAAAAAGGTGATGCACCCAAACTTTAATACAGCTTTCTCCCGGGCTGGGATGAATTTTGTCTGGAATTGGTGATGACAGGTGGAATTAGGAGAAATTTCCCCAGTGAACATGGTGAATTAAGAGTTTTCAAATCTCCTGGGCAAATGAATGAGACTGAAGTACTAAAAATCTGAAGGAGTGAGATGAAATCCCAGGTTACAAAGAGAGAGGGAGTGTTTTACGGAACAGCCCAGTGAGAGATGAAGTGAGAAGTATTGGCCACCTTGACCCATATTCTTCCCAAGCTCTGTCAGCACCTCAGCTTAGGTGTGCAAGTGTCCCAGGGCTGGATCCAATACTGCAACAGCACAGCTGTAACTCAACCCCCATAACCATTCTCTCTGGAATTTCAGAAGGGATAATCAGGAGAAAGACATCCAGGAAAAGGCAGAACTAAACCACACATCTTTGCCTCTCATTTTAACTACGTAAAGACCCTCTGACTAAATAAGAACAACACAGACATGCCTCAGGACCCATGGCACTTTCCTCTAATCTTCAGCATAAAGTGATGACTTTTCCTGTGATGGTGCCTGGGAATGAAGACTCAGGTTTGGGTGTCACCTGTTCTGCCCCATATCACTCACCTCTCTATTCTCTCTGAAAATCTTCACAGGAAGGCCAACAGAAAGTTCAGCTCTTTCACTCTTCCTTCCATAGATGGAGCTCTGGGCCTGAAGCACCTGAATGCCATTTCCTAATGTTATGGAAATAATCAGTGTCCTGGAGGGATTTCAGGAAGGGAGCACTGCATAAGTGTATCCCTGTGGAGGGTGAAAGCTCTGAGGTGGTGCAAACTGTTTCAACAGGCTATGGCTGTCCCTCCCCAGATCTCCAAAGCATTTCAGCTTTCTCTGAGAAAAAGAGAAACTAAGGTGGGGCAACAAGCACAGGCCTTTCCGAACTGATGCAGCAGAACTCTGGATTCACCTCACATCCTGCAGAAGACTATAGTGAGATTGACTCGTTCAGAATTAGGCAGCCATGGCTGACTGAGGTTGCCTTTTCAGTCCCTGGCAATGGTCAACAGGGAGAAAGAAGCAGTCTGCTATTCCCTCCAGGCCATGGAGACCAACTAGGTTCCATCAACCCTTGGGAGTCCCTTGGAGGTAAAAAGCCAAAACCTCTCTCTGGGTCAACAATGCATTTGTTGGTGGCTGAAGTAAACTGAGCTACCAGCATTTCATCACAGCCATAATTCACCTCAAAAATGGGAGGTCCCCCAATGCCCTTCATTCTTCCTTCAACACCCCAAGGAGTGTGGGAGGGCATATTCCTCTCAGCCCCATCCCATTTGCATCTTTGGGGAAGGTGACTCCTCTGACCCCCAGGCCAGGACAGGGTTGCCAGTGCACTCAGATATTTGCGCTGTGTCTGTTACAGACAACAGAGGTGAAGCTTAAAGGGAGAACAACATTTATTTTCAGAGTTGCATGCTCCAATGGAGTTAAAAACTTGAAGCTAAAACCAAGTTGGACATTAATCACCAGACAACTTTTCTATTACAGCCAGGATAAGTTAGATATCAGTCACCTATCTGCTGGGCAAATGTTGCTACAGCCGGTACTGCTAAGATCAAGCTGAACTAAGTTCAAGCCAAAAGGAGTCTAGAAAAATCCTGGTAAGTCCTCAGCTCTTGTCTTGCTAACCTAGAACAGATCTGTGCTCTTACAAGAGCAATGGCAGCATCTTATTTACAATATACAGTTCTCTGGGAAGAGACATCCTTTTGTGCCCCTCCTGATGACTCATAGATGACCCCTGGAAGGAAGGATCATAGGCCCAACTGAAATAAAGGCTATATCACACCTTTTGGCGTAGCGAAGATTCACTGTTTATTGGAAAATGGATCAGAAACTTTGCCAACTTGGAATGAGACCCCTGAATTCAGGGTGCTGGGGCAGAAGGGAGTATGTAGCATATTTGCTAATCAAAACCTCTTGCAGTTCCACCTCCAACATGCTTCTAGATTCCAAATCAATCTCGCTCCACATGAGCTCTGTTGGACGTTATTATGGGCTGGGTCTGATGCAGATGAGTTTTACATCCAAAATTATTGTTTCACATGGCAATGCAGATATGGGAGCTCCTGACACAGGGGTAAAGTGAAGAGGTCAGCGAGTGGACTGCAGGAGTCCTTCATTGGGAACCACTGCTACTGTGTCTGCTGTTGATACCTCTAAACACTTTCCTGGTGTGCACAGGGCTCTCTTATTAGGACAGAAACTGTAGAATCATAGAAATTGTTTAGGTTGGAAAAGACCCTTAAGTTCATCAAGTCCAACTGTTAACAAACACTACCAAGTCCACCACTAAACCATGTCCCTAAGAGCTATCTTTGTGGAGGCTAGTAGGCTGTTTTGCCAAAGCCAAACATGGGAGGTGAAACCAATGGGGAATGTGATGTTTCCTTCCAACTCCCACCTCTGTCCAAACCAAACACGCTGGAAGCTCTGAACTAGAGCTTTTGTCTTGTGGAGTTCAGCACGATACAGGTTCAGCCCAACTAGTAAAAGACATAAGCACTGAGAATTCATCTGTAATGTAAGACCCCAACTGGTAGCAATAGTGGTATCCCAGCACGGTAGGTGAATTTAGGCTATGTTTTCTGGCCCTTTGTAGCTCTGCTGATGCTGCTGCTCTGTAGCACAACACACGTGTTGAGCTCAGAGCCTGAAGACACTTGGCTTCATGCTGCTCCCAAAGAGGGTGTTGGCTGCCTCCAGGCACTTGTCCAGCTGAGACACTGCAGTCAGGGAGAAACAGGGACACTAGGGAAGTCAGGTGGGAGAGAGAGTCCACAGATGGAAAGGAAAATGGGGACACAGGACTCCTTCACCTGCCCCCAGGAAATTGTGGTCCTGGAAAGGGGTGGGGCAGTTCCCACTAGAGAGAGAAGGGAGGAGGCTATGCTGTGTGGATCAGCAGGAAAAGGATCCTCAAGACTCACCAGCTTGGCTGCACAACCAGGTCACAGCTTTGGCCTCCAGCAACTCACAGACATCTTGGCAACACTTGTCATGTCTGTGCAGCCAGGTCACAGCCAGCACTGTGGCCCAGATACTTGGCTCCATGACCTGTGGGAGAACAATGACTCAGACTAGCGTGCAGTGCTGAGCATCTTCCCTGCCCCCTCACTGTTTCCCATGCCTTCCTTTGTGGCTTCTGGTTTCTGATCCCTTCATTCCTCTCTGGCTGCCCTTTGGATGTCAGTGTTGCCACCAGCCAAGGGGTACCCACTTCCCCAGGATGACATGCTGCCACTGTAAGGGGTTTTCCCCTTACCTCACCAGGCATCTTTCTCTTGAGTTCATCCTCATCAACTTCCAGCACAGAGGCCAGTTCTGAGGTAAAGGCCCAGGAGCCATCTGCATTCTGCAGGGCCACCAGCTCCTGGCACTCAGCAATGGCTTTGGTGCACCATTGCCCACAAATTGAGGACAAAACAAATTCATGCTTCTGAACCATCCAGATAAAGGCAGATCTCCATATTTAGCGGCCAAAATCAATGAAACTAAAGATTTGCTGGAAGACCAAGCTAAGAAATGAACGAGTGAGAAAATCAGAGGGTTTGTCCATGCAAATTATTATTTTTTTCATAAATGCTTAAGAAAAGTTCTGTTGTTGGTCTTTGACTTAATATAAATGAAGCTGTCTCCATGCTGGGGAAAGGTGGACAGATAGAGAGCCTCAACACCTGGGTTCTCTCCATTCAAGGGTGAAGATGGACAGAGGGAAAGCCTGGATGCCTGGGTCCTTGTCTGCCTGGAAGTAATGCCAAGGTTTCTGAGTCCTGCCCTGTGGGCTCAAAGCATGGAAGGAGAGCATGCTTGGACACCTGCGTTCTCTTTGGGTTTGGGATTGTGTGTGGAAGGTGGGGATGTGTAATCAATTTGGGTCCCCTCTCAGCTGGAGTCCATGTTAGAAATGAGGAGGGTACATGCATCTTCCCTTAGGACAGGCTCTCACCGACCATCTCCCTGTAGGCACAGTGGGAATTCAAGGCTGTGAGTGACACCCTGGCTGAGTGACCATCCAGGCTGTACTGTAAGATCATGACCCCCTTGGCCACCGTCATATCCTGGGAACACATGGGAAGCTACTGGAGGTTACTGGGGACACAAGATAGTTCCTGGCGGATATTGGAAAGTTACTGAAAGATTACTGATGATTACTGGGAGGCTATTGGGAAGTAACTGGGGGTGACTGTAGTCCCAGCTCTCACGTGTGCCTGTCCATGGATCTGGTCATAGAGTAGGCTGTGTTGGCCCTGAAAGATGAACTGAGAGGTGTCCCCTAGTACCTCAACCTCCAGGCCATGGGGCAGGGTCAGCTCAGAGACTCCCTCAGCTGCTGGCTTGAGGGCCTGCTTCAGGCACTTCAACACCTGGGGACAGAGGGCAGAATACCGCAGATGGCAGCTCCACCAGGGTTCAGCCCATGTCCCCCAGTGTTGGGGTTTCCTAGGGGACAGTGGAATGTGTGGGGCAGCCTGTGCCAACTGGGTTCCCTGGGCGCAGTCAGGTCCGTGGGTTACAGCGGGGTAGAAGCCTGGACACCTGGGTTCTCACTGGGGTGCTGGGGTGCTGTGGTGGGGTAAAGTCAGGGGAAGCCTGAGGGCCTGGGTTCCTGGGGTAGCTGGAACACAGGGCAGTGTGTGTGGGCAGTCCAGGAGCTGGGGTACTTGGAATTTAGTGTGCCTATGGAAGAGAGGGAGACCTGCCAGGACTCCTGGGTTCCTACCACAACTGTCATACTGTTGTCAGAGGAGATGTAGGCAGCTTCACCCCCTGTCTCCCTGGCAAGAGCCATAGCCAGGGCAGCGCTGTCCTCAGAGAAGCAGAAGGAGAAACACCTATGGCAGAAGCAGGGAAAGGTGTTAGAAATGAAAGCCAGAGGTGGGTGCAAGGATGTGGGATAGAGCTGGAGGACACAGGCTGCAGCTAAAGCTGGGAGAAGAAAGCTGGGGTGCAGAACATGGGGGCATGAAGAAAAGCAGGGAGTGAGGAACTGGGATTGGAACTGGTGTTAGTCAGGGAGCTGGGAGAGGAGAGCTGGGACATGGGGCAGAGCTGGGGGGTGTAGTGGGGCTGGGTCAGAGCTTGGGGACACATCAGGATGTACAAGCCCTGTGCCTCAGTGTTCCTGTTCACTCTGTGAAGGGTGCTTTGGCTGTGGGAGTAGTAAGCAACGACTCCCATATGGGAGCTTGGCACTGGAGAGCTGTACAGGGTGGGAAGGGTCTTTGGGACACTGGAGGGGCCTAAGGACTGGGACAGGAACTGGTGAACAGGGATGGAAATGACTGGACAACCAAAGGGTGACTGGAGGACTTGGGGGAGAGTCCCCATTACTGGTGGCTGTTGCGGTGACGGCAGACCTCAGCTGCGATGGCTTCCTTGTCAGGGGGTCGTCCAGCCATGAAGATGAAGAGCTGAGAGACAGGGACACGAGTGGTGGGGGCCCTGGCACAGAGACCCCAAAATGGGGTGAGCAGGCCCCCTGAAATGGAGAGAGGGGACCAGGAGAGAGACCCCCTGTAGACAGAATACTCCAGGGAGAGATATCCACTCAGGGGCAGAAACCCCCAAAGCCAGAGAACCACCTCTCCATTCCCCCACATCCCACAGTATTATTCTCATTCCTTTGTGACCACCGTGTACTTTGGGTGGCTCCGTCCACCCACACACGTGTGCCCTCTCTCTCCCCTGGGACACTGGTCCCTTCACCCCTCCATGCCCCTACGGTGGTACCTGTCGCGTATGGCCGTGGGGGTGGGGGGTGTTGTTGTAGACTGAGTGGAGGGTTTCCAGCAGGTTTGTGTCACCCACACTGGAACCAATGGAGGGGATGCGCCGCATGGCCTTGGTCAGGTTGTCCTGAGTATATTTGACACTTTGCCTGCAGAGGCCACAGCGTGGTTGGAGAGCATATTGCTCTGTGCTGGCCCTAGTGCTCCTGAGAGCCTGTCCCATAGCACTTCCCACAGCTATGCCTTGGGGTCCTCTGTGAGTCCCTGCTCCACAGTAGTTCTTGAAGAGACCTGGCTTCAATAGTTCCTACAAGACTCTGCTCAGCAGAACTCCAAGAGCTGTTGTCCCATAATGCCATAAAGATCCTGTCTCTAACATCCAGCCCTGACCTACAATAGCTAGTCAAGCCTTCCTGCACCCAACCTTGCCCTGTACCAACCAGCCGATTTCAGAGCATGCACACCTGCCCTCCAGCATCTAACCCTGTCCCATAGTACTCATTCTAGCCCCACAGCACTGAGCCGTGCCCCACAGTATCCAGCCCTACCCCGCAGCACCTAATCAAGCCCCATATCACTCGGCCTGCCCCATGTTTCCTCACGGGTAGATGCCCACAGAGGTTTCTTCATAGCAGTAGATGTAACGGCCCAGGGGCAGGCTTTTGAGAAGGAAGAGCAGGGAGTCCAGTGGAAAAACACCACAGACAGGTCTTGGAAGGCAGATGTGAAGAGTACAGATAGCTTTGCCCATATTCTGGTCTTCCTAAAGCCTCTGGGGTCCCCTGGATGACCTGAGCCAGTGACCTGAAGTTCCCTGGGCACACGAGGTATTTCAGGACCATTTCAGGCCCCAGCAGTCCCCCCTCACATCTTTGTCCCTCTGTAAATGCTTGCCCTGGCCTGCTCTGCCTCCACCTGCTCCTCCACCCCATCTTGGTTCTGCTCTGAAGGAGTACCTGTGCATGCTCAAGGAAAGTGGTGTCCACGAGGAAGATGAACTCTCCATGCTGGTGCTGCCCAATCACTCTCTCAGGAATGCTGGGTGCCAGCATCACCAACACCATGGGGTCACCAAGGAGGGAGCCTGGAGGAGGTATGGGGTGGGATGAAAACCAGATAGGGACCCCTCTCTTTCTCCTGGTTCTGATTCTCATTGTGCTTTCAGTTTCCACCATCTCAGAGCCTGTTATGCCCCACACCGGTACCTCAATACCCTACTGTCCTGTCCACCCCATGTGTTCCAACCCAGTGCCTCAAATAAAGCTACCCAGTGAGCCCTAACACAGAACTTCCCATACACATCCCGCTGATGATGCCTCATCACAGTGTCCCCAACACCCCACCGAGACAACAAGACCCAAACTATCCCATCTGAATGCCTCCCATTCCCATAACAGTGTCCAGTGATATCTTGCCTCCCAGAATCCCCAGTGTCTCCCTGTGCCCCAATGCCTCCTGCAACCCAGAAGTGCCTCCATGTTCCCTCCCCAGCTGCACTCACCTGGAGGGGTCCCAGGGTCTCCCTTCTCCACTGCAGCACTGACTGCAGTGGGGTCTCCATAATACACCAGCAGCTCCAAATCATGCTGACTTGGGAGCCTGCCAGCCAGTGAGACCTGGAGAAGGGGTACCTGGTCATACACAGGAGAAGGGGACCAGAGCCAGTGTTTGGCCAGGAGAACAGGCACTGTGCAGCCCCTTTTTTCTCAGTGGTGACACCCCTCCCCAGCTCTCCCCAGGATCCTGGCACTCAGGAGGGCATACCTGTGCAGTGCTGTGGTCCTGGGCAGTGTAGATCAAAGGGGTGAGGGCAAAGTTGGCCTGAACATTGGCCACTCCCCAGGGTGACTGCAGGCTAGCGGTGAGCAGCAGGCTGTAGTGCAGCTTGCTAGTGCGACAACGCCAGACTGCAAGGAGAAGCAAGGCACTGGGGAGGGCAAAGGCTCTTCCCACAGGGTTGGGGTGTGGGCAGTGAGAGGGGCAGGATTTAGCACCCTTATATGGGACATATATGGAGAAAATTGGGGGCTCTCTGTAAGGTGTATGGAAGGCTCCATGAGTCTGTTTATGGGAAATGTGCACATGAGATGTGGATCCTCTCATGGGACACAAGGAAGAATATGTGGATCTATCTGGGGGATGCATGGGGGGAAAAGGTGGGTGCCCCTGTGGGTGCCAAGGGAAGTTGCATCAAGTTAAATTACATGGGAAGTCTGTGGTCCTTCTGTGGGGTGTGTGACTGGGAGGGCAGGTTCCTTGTGGGGTGACTCACCATACAAGTTTGTGTAGGGATGCAGTGTGGGTGGCAGCACAAAACGGGCTGCTCCATCTGGCTCCCGTGGCAGCTCTTGGACATAGCGCAAAGTCACGACCACTTCTCTGCCAGGGGACAGGGTGCCCAGGGGACAGGCAAACACCTCACCCAGGTACCGAGACTGATCCAGAAGGTATTCCAGATTCTCCCAGCCTCCTGTAGCCTCATGCAGCTGCTGGACCTGGGTGGGAAGGGGAGGGACAGAAAGCTGATCACCAGGCAGGCCATGGGCTGCTCATCCCATGCCCCTGTGGTGGTTTGCCCATTTGCCCCTGGATGCTGGTACCTCATCCTGCAGCATGGTCTGGACCTTGGCATCCTCACTGCAGGCCTGGAAGGAGTAAATGGCCATGTGGGGACTCAGGGGGAAGACGAAGAGGACTTCTATGGAGACCTGCCTCTTGTTCTGGTAGATAAGTTCAGCTGCCACATCAGCCACATAATCCTGGATAGCAACATCCACCACAGCACTACACAGAGGCACTGTGTAAGGGTTACGTGCAGCCACTTCCCCAGCAAACAGGATCCTGTTGCTGTTGAGAGAGATGCAACCTGTCCCTCAGCACACATGAGCAACACAAGGAGGTGGTTGGGGCTGCTTCAAGTATGGGGCTCTTTGCACTCTGGAAACCAAGACTAGGTAATCAACATTACTGAGGGTCTAGTTTGAGCCTGCCAGCAAACAGCATCTGCTCCCTCTCCCCCAGCTTCCCTTTCCCCCCATACCTCTGTTCCCACCTGTTTCCTGTAGATCTCCTGACCAGTGTCATCTTGGTTTCCCCCTACAGCTGCCTACTGTTCTCCTTTCTTTGTCACCCCTTGGGAGCATTCCCATCCCCAAAATGTCCCTCAGCTGTCTGATCCCCAGCTCACTGTCACAGGCGTAGGATTTTCCTAGAAGTCCAAAGCTCTGATGCCACATTTCTGGAGACCTGCAGACAAGAAGGGTCCTCCTGTAAGTGGAGAGATCCCCAGAAACCACCAGGCAGCCCCTAGTTGGTGAAGATTCCTTGTCATTTCCCATCCTACACAAGTAGCTGTGTTGGAAGCCCCAACCCACCCTGTACAGGCAGTGCAAACCCAGGGGTTCAGAAGTTCCTGTTCATGTGTTGAGGAGGTCTGCACCCCACCTCCACCATGGGACAATCTTGAAGAGAACCAAGAGACAGCAAAGGAAGATGGAGGGAAGAAGATGTGAAAGCAAGAGTGGATGGATGGAGGGATGGATGGAGGGATGGGACTGTATTGGGATCAACAATACATGGCTCTCCATCCATGGCTGGCTGGCTGGATAGATTGGCATACAAGGTCCATTTTGGGACATCCAGATGGATGGATAAGTGGACAAACAGAGAGACATTAGAATTTTTGTTGAAATGGATGGACAGACAGGTGAAGGGGTCCATTTTAGAAAAGATGAACAGGTACCCATCACTAACAGTATTGTGTTAATGTAGCTCCACAAGAAATAGCACATGTGAGAGTATGTTCAGGGAGAAGCTTGTGAGGGCAGATTGAAAGTCCAGGTAATAAGGGGAACATGATGGAGAGAAATGAGGCCAGGGACAGGTATTCCATGCAGAGCAAATCCCAAAAAGGCACTGGAGTGGTGGGAGCTGGGGGGTGTAGTTCAAGTGATATCTGGCTGTCTTCTAGGCAAGTGCCAGGAGATGAAAGGCTCCGCCCTCCACCCCAAAACCATCCACATAAATCTCTCTGGTTCAGACACATTTGCCTCAATTTCCCCAGTTCCCACTCTGGGGTGAGAGGGTGGGGAGCACCAGAAAAATCCCCACCCTGCCATTGTGCTGACAGGGTGGACAGTCAGACAGAGCAAATAGGGTGCAAGTCCTCAGGGCAGTAGGAGTGAGGGATGGACAGAGGGATGGACTGAATAGGGACAAGCTCTCCCCAGTGAACGGACAATGAATAATAAGGCCAGAGTCACAAAGTGAAGCTCAAACAAGACAACACCAGAATCAAGGCCAGCGTCAGCAGGGACAATCAGATGGATGGAGGGAGAGATGGAAGAGGAAGGGGGAGACAGAAGAAGAGGCAGACAGATGAGATATGGGAACAGAAGGGGGAGGGCTGGAGAGAGAGAGCAAGAGATGCTCGGGAGGCCAGAAGACGCGGGGCTATGCAAGCAGAGGGATGGCGATGCGCTGGCAAGAGAGGCGGAGGGGCAGGCAGACAGACAGACGGCCAGGAAGGCAGGAAGGCAGAGCCGGGGGGCAGAGACACAGGGATTCTCACTGGGATCGCTCAAACCTCCTCCCGAGCACCCGGGCACCTGGTTCCAGGGGGGCAGTGGGGCCAGCAGGCACCCTGGCTGCTGGGTGTCCTGGGAGGCTGTGGAATGGAGAGGGGAGAGCAGACCCCTGTGGTGGAAGGGATCTGACTGGCATCCCTGGGCCCCCTGCCCCGCCTCAGAAGCCAAAACGGTGAGTGGTGACTCGATGATCTCAAAAATCCCTTCCAACCATGTGATTCTGTGAGTGGGCAGGAGCATCTGCAAACTGCACTGCAGGACTCTGCCAGGCTGGGGACGGTAGCCCTCGCCAGTGCAGGATGCTCCGGGCACAGCTAAGGAAGGGGCTGGAAAGGCCTCAGCGGGCCTGCTCCTGGCCAAAGGGAGTCTGCCAAGCCTCTCCCCACCACCCACCCTTCTGCTCTTCCCTCATATATGGTGCAATGGGGCACAGCTGCCAAGGGAGCCCTGCATTCAGGGCAATGCCTTCCAGGTGCCTGAGAAGGTGCCACATCCCTCCAGGAACCTGTCCCCCTGCCAGGCCTGCAGCACTGGCTGCAGACCTGCAGGCTGGGCTTAGGGCCATGCACAGATTATTGCCGGGCTGTTAATTAGGTGGTGGATTGCAAAGAAGCAAACCCAACATACTGGCCAGCTGGGGGAGACTTTGTACATGAGCTCAAATTTATATACCTGTTTTTGGCATGGGTGTGTCCTCTCATCTGCTGGATTGGGAAGCTCCATCTCCACCTCCCTCACAAGAGCCAGCCCCATGCTTCTGCTTCCCTGGCAGCCAGCCCCTGGTTGAGACAACCCACCTTAGTGGTGGTCTCTAGGCCCTCAAGGGGCCAAATTGCATTTCACTTCAGATGTGTTGCTCCCCAAGCACACTCTGGCTGTCACACACTGAAAGCGTGCGTAGCACTCAACTCTCACTTCTCCAGCAAATCTGGACAGCTTCCTTCAATCTGCCTCTCAGGATTGGAGCAATTCGCAGACAAGACTGCTCCAAGGGCTGTGCTGGCAACATGACAGCCTCAATCAGCACAGAAAGTTTTACCTGCTTTTATTCAAATTCTGCTGCAGTACATCCAGTCTCGTTAGTCTCACTACACCCATGGAGATCAAGTTCTTGGAGGAAGCGTGTGAAATGTCATTCATGTGCTGCTGGTAGATGTAGGTCATGGCTGCCCTCAAGAACTGGTGGAATACCCCATGTTGTCTCTAATAGACCTGATGTTTATGAGTAGGCAAACGATTCCCAGCTGTAGAGGCTACACACTCCATCTGAGCAGCTAGGGAACACTTTTCTGCCTCTTGGATCTTCCTTACCTTGCCACAGGTGATGAGTAAGTGGCACACTTGATCAAAAAGTGCCCTAAATGTGGAACTGCTAATCTCTTAGCCTACCTTCACCTTCCCAATACTTCTGTCCAGCTGGGATACACACCTGAAGGTTCTCACTGACTCTTGATGGAGACCACTTGGTGGCTGTGAATGGTTTGGGGGTGCTGGACCTCCAGTATCTCTCTTCTGAGTATCTCTGGAGGATGTCAGCCCCCTCAACAGCAGCTCTTTTCAGCAAAGGAACTGACCTTGGTCTCAGCCATCTAAACTGCTTAAGTTAAACAGCTGAACTGGAGTGGGCTCATTTTAAGTCCCACTTTCTACATAATTTTTTTTCTAAAAGGTTCTTGTTATGATTTTATTCTGTCCATGACCATGCTTATTTTTTCTGCTTTCAATAACAATGCACAGAAATATTAATGAATAAGGGCACACGTGGAGATTCAGTAATTAACTAGAGTTTAAACATAATTGATGTGAGTTTGAAGGCTCTGGTCTGCTCTGGTCTGTTTTAAGAGGTAAAATCCTGTTGACAATGTGCTACATACACATATATATACAGTCAAAACATAGAGATCTGTGGTGGGTTGACCTTTGCTTGTTGCCAGGTAGCCACCAAAGCCCCTCTATCATTCTCCCTCCTCAGTGGGACAGGAGGAAAAAACAAGATTAAAAACTCGTGGGTCAAGGTAAAGGCAGTTTAATAAAGAAAAAGGAAAAATTGTGCACAGAAGCAAAGGAAAAACCAGAAAAAACATTTATTCTCTACTTCCTATCAGCAGGCAGTGTCCAGCCCCTTCCTGGGAAGCAGGACCTCAGTACACATACTGGTTGCTTGGGAAGGCAAACGCCTTAATGACGAATGCTCCCCTTTCTCTTAGGTTTGATTGCTGAGGATGATGTCATATGGCATGAAATATCCCTTTGGTCAGACTGGGTCAGCTATGCTGGCTGTGTCCTCTCCCAGCCCACCCCCAGGCTACTGGCCTTTGGGGAGGGAGGAGGAAGGTGTGGGACATTCAGTCTTGATGCTGTTTGAGCACTGCTCAGCAGTAGCCCAAACACAGTTCTAGCTACAAAGCACAGCATCGTGGGGGCTGCTGTGGGGAAAGTTAACTCCATCCCAGCCAGACCCAGTACAACATCTATAGAACACAGCTTAGGAAAAATAAATCATTTTAATGTAAATAATAGTCACACAAAAATAAGCAGTTTCTTGCATTTTTAACTGATAATGGGAAACAAAGAGAAAATAAATTATAAAGACAAGTAGTATGTAAAGAACTTCTTTCAGACTGAAAATTCTGTTTTCGCCCCATTCCAGTTGTGTCATAGTCTGAAAATCTGCAAAACATATGAGGTGCTGTGGGTTGTTAATAGTAAATTCCCAAATGCAGTAATGCCATGTAACACTTGTTATTTCAGCAGGAAAAATAAGCAGAGGGACAACTGACCCATCTCATATCGGTTCCAGATGGAAGCTTATCTTTTGGCAGGACACAGGCAGGCAGAGCAGAGTCACAGCCTGGAGAAGGATTATGCACTGAAAAACCTGATTCTGCTACAGAGAAAAGGCACTTCAAGTGCAGGTGCATTATATAAAAATCGGCTGAAATCACATTTCTAAGAGGTAAATCAGATTAATTTTGGGTAAATCAGAAAAGAATATTTTATAACTCTCTTTTATCCTCTAAGATTGGCCCAGGATGAAAATATTAGGATGGACATTAATGCACAATGGATATGAAGGAAATTACAGCAGAAAGAATGAATAGGTAGACAAACACGCATGCTGTCAATCTGTTAGATATTCACCATAGTGTAGCTGAATACCAAATTTCCTTAGGTATTTTTTTTACTTTCCATTTGTACAGCATATTTGGGCTAAGAAGGGCAGACATTCTACTGATAGCCTTAGCAGTTTGCTAAGTTTTCATAAGACAGAATTAAAAATATCCAATAATCTCTCTCATAAAATATTATCTGGAGAATGTTCAAGAACTGCTTAAAAAGAAAATAAACAATACAACCATGCAATGTTAACAATAATATATTTCTTTCATAATTACTTGATGCTGATAGATCAATAATTAAATGTAGTTCTTGATGCTTTATTCCAGGCTGTGTTGCATTTCCTCTTGGCTTGATACATGGCAAATGGGGAACGTGGAAATAAAACAGTCATTGCAACTTTTCTGCTCCTGGAACTTGGGAATATCCCATAAATACAATCTTTTCTCTTCCTCCTTTTCTTGGTGGTCTCCATTGTGACTGTGATTTGCAATGTCCTCATTTTTGTTTTGGTTGTGGCTGATCGGCACCTCCACAAACCCATGTACTTCTTCCTGTGCAACTTGTCCTGCTTGGAGACCTACTACAGGTCTACCATCCTGCCCAGGATGTTGTGCAGCTTTCTGACTGGGGGTAAGAGCATTTCTGTTGGCGGCTGCATCACACAATTTTATTTCTTTGGTTCCCTAGCAGTCATGGAAAGCTTTCTCTTATCAGTGATGTCCTATGATCGGTATTTAACCCCTTCACTACAGAGCTGTGATGAATAGCAGATGCTGTCTGCAGCTTGTCGCTTGGTCTTGGGTGAATGGTTTTCTTGTTATGGCCATAAGCTGTTTTCTGATTTCCCAACATTCCTTTTGTGGTCCCAAGTTTATTGATCATTTTTTTTGTGATTTCACTCCAGTGATAAAACTCTCCTGCTGTACCACCAGCCTGACTGAAATGTTCGTGTTCATCCTCTCATCAGTATGCGCACTACCCCCTTTCCTACTAACCCTGCTATCCTGCACATGTCCATCACCACTGTCCTGAGAATGTCTTCCACCACTGGGATGCAAAAAGGTTTTTCCACCTGCTTTTCCCACCTCATTGTTATTACAGTTTTTTGTGGAAGCTTAGTCATTGTTTACATCCTGCCAAAAACTAGGATTCTAAAAGCACTGAGTAAATTCTTCTCAGTTTTCTGCACTGCTGTGACTCCGCTTCTCAACCCGCTCACCTACAGTCTGAGAAATAGAGAGGTGAAGGATGGTCTGAGTAAAGTCATCAATAAATGTGAATATTTCCTAAAGGTTAGAAAGTTTTAACCATTTTCTTCCCCTAGAAGACAATGCAAGAAAATAACTTACAATATTTGAGGGAAGATTCTCCTTGTAATTTTTAGCCCTCAGAGCCTGTGCTACTTACCCTAGACTTTTTCACTATAAAATAAGCTAATCTGACCTACCTTAACTGCCCAAGTGAGAATGAGACATTTTTCTCTGGAAAAGGGTCACCTCTCTTTATGAATTGTACCAGTTGCTTGTGTGACTAGTTCAATATTCAATGTCTAACTAATGATTTTGCAAATTGGCTGATTGCAATCCCACTCCTCTGAAAAGTGTCCCTTTTCACTTTAAAAGAGTTGCTGAGGAGAGTTGATTCTTAGATGAGTAATTTTGATTTAAAGAGTAATTTTTATAGGCAGCTAAAGGTAGTTCAGAGGAATGGATCTAATTCAGAGGTAGCAATTTAATCTCTGTTTTAGTGTAACTGACTATAATTGTCTCAGTGAATGTGAAGGCTACACGGTTGCATAGCTGTAAGTAACTCTTAATTGATGTGTTTTTATACATTTCATATTCATATTTATTTGTAATTGTCATCTCAGCTGTTTACAGCTGTTCATGTGAATTTACTTTGTAAGTTTTCTCGTCTAGTCTCAACACTGGTGGAAAATGTGAATGCGAGTTCTACAGAGATGCCTTACTCAACGTCCTCTTATAAGGTGATTTTGTAAGGAAGTAAATAAAAGACATTGCTACCATCAGGGACACACAAAAAATTAAAAACACCTTGAAAGGTGAAATATCAATTCTGGATGGGATTAATCTCTTCTAGGTGTAGACACTGCATGTGATTGTCAACCTCTGAAACAATTGTCTAGGTTGACTTGATAATTGACTAGCTTAGGCCCTTGCATGATTTGGGGCATTGTGCAACGTAGTAGCCATCTGAATTAACCCAAACAACTCAGGAGAAAGCACTTGCTTTGTTAATATCAAAGTTGGAGCAGGTGAACCACAACCATGGAGTCAGTTCTTCATTAATATCTTGGGATGCAAAGATGGCTAAAGAAAGAGAACTGTCTTAAACTTTTTTCCTCAGAAAGACATCCATGGCTTTTCATATGGGTAACTACAAATGCTTTTCAGCAATTAGCCTGAGATTGTAGCATTCTCTAGCACTTTATGTCAGTGATTTAGATAGCTAAGCCATAGCTCGTCACCCTAGAAGTCTTCAAGAATCAGTGGAGAGAAATTTACACAAACTGCTGACTTCTTTGACCTTTCATGACAGTTCAGTGCAGGATGGACTGACCCACCCTTTCTAAGATCACTATTTAAATAAATTCACTGCAACAATTTTATTTAGATGTTTAAGAAGGGTAAATTACTAGGGTAGCTCCCCTCATATATTTCACGATGATTGAAAATTATGACCATAGGAGTCTACAGAGTTCTGTGAGGAAGTCATCCTTTCTAAGTAACAAGACCTTTGCTGATTCTCCAAAGATGACATTTCTGAAGAAGTCCAAACTTACATTTTGCCACAATATGTGCTTGAAATTGGTATTTAAACCCCATAAGGCTTAGGGTAGTCTTCTTGAAGCTTTTTTCACCTGGGAGCTAGGACACATCTAAGCATCTAGTGGATGAGGCAAAGGCTATGGATGTTGTCTACATGGACTTTAGTAAAGCCTTTGAAACCGTTTCCTACAGCATTCTCCTGGAGAAGCTGGCTGCTTGTAGCTTGGATGGGAGTGCTCTTTGCTGGGTAACTACAAATGCTTTTCAGCAATTAGCCTGAGATTGTAACATTCTCTAACACTGGCTAGAGGCTGGGCCCAGAGAGTGGTGGCGAATGGAGTTAAATCCAATTTGTGGCCAGTCGCGAGTGGTGTTCCACAGGGCTTGGTATTGGGGCCAGTTAACTTAAATATTTTTATCAATGGTCTAGACAAGGGGGTTGAGTGTGCCCTCAGTAAGTTTGCAGACAACACCAAGTTGGGCAGGAGAGTAGAAAGGCTTTGCAGAGGGTTATTCCCCTTTTCCAGTCAGTGGGATCTTCACCAGACTGCCACGACTTTTCAAATATAATGCAAGTGGCTTAGCAACTTCATCCACCAGTTCCATCAGGATCCGTGGGTGGATTTCATCAGATCCCATGGACTTACACACCTTCAGGTTCCTTAGATGGTCTCAAACCTGATCTCCTAGAGTGGGCAGTTCTTCATTCCCATAGGTCCTATTTTTGCTTTCTGTGACTTGGGCAGTATGGTTAGAGCCTGTGTCGGTGAAGACTGAGGCGGAAAAGTCATTCAGTACCTGAGCCTTTTCCATATCCTGGCTACCCAGGTCTCCTGTTTCCTACTGGAGAGGACCCACATCTTCCCTAGTCTTGCCTTTATCCCTGGCATACTTACAGAAGTTTTTCTTGTTATCCTTGATGTCCTTGACCAGATTTAATTCTATCTGGGCTTTAGCTTGCCTAATCTGGTTCCTGGCCATTCAGACAGTTTCTTTGTATTCCACCCAGCCTAACCATCCTTGCTTCTACTGTCTGTATGCCTCTGTTTTGCTTTTGACCTTGTCCAACAGCTCCTTGTTCATCCATGCAGGCCTCCTGTCTTTTTAGTCTGACTTCTTCTTTCTTGGGATGCACCTCTCCTGAGCTTGGAGAAGGTGATCCTTGAATACTAACCAGCTTTCTTGGGCCACTCTCCCCTCCAGTACTTTTTCCCATGTTACCCTGCCAAGAAGGTCCCTCAAGAGACCAAAGTCTTCAATGCTGCTCCTGTCTGTCTATAGAGGACCTCATCTGCCCTGTTGCCCTGTTGCAGAACACTTTTCTATAAAGTTTGCAGATAACAAAAAGCTGGGGAGACCAGTTGATAGCCTTGAAGCTCAGGCTGCCATTCAATAGGGTTTTGCCAAGCAGAAGGAATAGGGACAACAGGAGCTGCACAGTATGTAACAAGGAATGACCCTTGGCAAAATGACACACTAGGTACTGGTTGTCTTGGACTGGGAGCAACGCTGCAGAAAAGTGCCTGGAGACCTTGCAGACAGCAAGCTGAATATGAATCAGCAGTGTGTGCTGGCAGCAAAGAAAGTTAAAGCATTTGGGGTTGTGTTGACAGGAGCATAGTCAGTAGATGAAAGGAAGAGATTGTCTCTCTCTAGTTGGCATTCATTAGTCCAATTCTAGACTAATGCATCCAGTTTTGGGTACCAAAATCAGTAAAGACATCATGAAACTAGATTAAGCTGAGCAAAGAGTCACCAAGAAGATGAGGGAGCTCGAGCACATATGCTATGAGGAGAAATTGAGGGAACTGGGATTGTTTAGCCGGGAGAGAAGCCTAATAGTAGCTTTGCAGTACTCAGAGAGTTGCTGTGAGCAACAAGCTCAACATAAAACAAGCAGTATGCCCTGGCAGCAAAGAAAATCAACAGCGTGCTGGGCTGCATTAACAGGAGCATAGTCACTAGGTCAAGGGAAGTTAGCGTTTCCTCATTAGACTGCTGCATTAGACTACTATTCCTCATGTAGGCTACTACATCGAGTCTGGGGCCCCCTGGCTTAGGATACAGAAGCAAATGAACTGGAGCAATTTCAGGACACTAAGGTGGTTGGTGACTTTAGCACATGTCATGTGAGGAACAGCTCAGGAAAGACAGTTTGTTGATCCTGGAGAAAGGAAGGTTTCAGAGGAACCTTATAGGAAGCCCTTGAGTACGTTATGAATGTTATGAAAAGGAAGGAGCCAGGTTCTTCATAGTTGTGCAAGGTGGGAAGATGGGGAACAAGAGGCTTAAATTTAAAACAGATTGTATTTAAAGGAAAAAAAATTCACCTTGAAAAGCAATCAAGCACTGGAAAGGGGCTATCCAGAGACTCACGGCTGATTGCCATGAGGTTTGGTAGCTCATGGTGATCATAGGCCATAGCGTCATCTAGTTCAGAGCTCTCCAAACTTCTTTGACTGCACACTCCATTTTTGAGTGCACCTCCCAATATATGTATATTTATTTATTTATAAATTATATACACCTTCTACTTTACTAACACGTGTACATTATGAAAATACATAAAAATACAAATTAAAAAAGGATTAGATGAAGATGAAATAAACACTTTAAAAAATAATTTTAAAATATTAATGGTAATAAAATAGTTTCTTCCTATGGCCCAGTGCATTTTCTTGTGCACACCACTTCGGAGACTACTGATGTTCATCCAAAGGCATTGCTCAGCACTATGGCTAGTAATGCACAGTAAAGGTCCCTGTCATGTGCCTGGAGTAGCAAGAACTTTCAGAAGGTATGAATTTTCTGAGATTAGCTTCAGGGTTACTATCAGCATGGCCCAACTTACCTCTTGGTCCTCTGTGGCCTTTCTTGGCTTTGAGAGAGCTGAAGAACTTTTTAAATGGATGTAGAAAGGAAACCCTGGAGATCCTTGGAGTGGTCTCATTCATTTGACCTCTCTGAGAAGTGTTTTGTCTGATCAAGCCACTAAAACTCTCTGAGACTTCATCTTGAGAGTTGCCTTGAAGTTTTTCTGCAGCAGGGATCCTGGGAATCATCTAATTTTCCTGCAAAGTGATGTGTCAGGGGAACAGAACCCTGGACTGAAAAGTTGCTACCCAAGCTGGCAGCATAGACACACTCCAAGGATAGGGTTAAATTGCCTTAACACAGGTGTCTAGTGGTATTTGAGACTCCTTATGATATTCAAGATTTTGAAGTGGTTCTGACACAGGACTTGTGGGATAGTCTCAGATTCTCACCCCCTGAAACATCATTTGAAGAGCAGATGGAGTCCCTGAGTGTGCAGAGATGACACTAGATGTCAATATTCACACATCAGTGTTCAACCACTGGACTCCTCCCACTTCTAGTGTCTTCCATGTTCATGTCCCCATGTTTGTGAAGTGCCAAAGTTCTGATCTTCAGATTCCCCAACTATTAGGGGAGAGCTGGTCAACAGGCTGAGAGAGCGTTCCAGTCACTTTAGAGGAGACGTGCATTTGATCAGCTTAATTCACTAAGTGAATCTGTAGTGACTGTATCAGGTAGTGAGACACCTGCCTCATAAACACAAAGCTTCACTGTACTAAATCCAGAAGTCTGCATCTGCAGCTGATTTCTTCCTCTGCAACTTATCATGACTTATATTGGTGTTTCATGTCCCTGTCATCCCCATTGGCTGATCATTACAAGCCAGCATCCTTTTCAAAAAAGAAGGTGCTTAAGATGGAGCCAAGAAAAAAAGTGGCATAAATCTTCTTAAGTTTTTGTGACCTCTCACTTTTACTTCTAAATTTCAGTTGTTTGCTTCATGCATGGCCAAAACAGATTTATGTAAATGTGATTTATTATTCTGAACACTGATGGCTAAAACTATTATATAAATCACCCTTTGGAGGGATCAATATTCCTCTCTTCACTAAAGTAAGTCCTTGAACCACTGTCTTGGATTTAGACTGTCACCTGAGATGAATCCGTTCTTAATCATATCCTTTGCAGTTCATGCAGGTGTTGGATTTGACAACATGGGAGATACCTTGAGACTTTGGCTGAGATTCTTGAACCCTTCTGAAACCATAAAGAAGCCTGGGTACCCTAACGTATTCATTGCCATTATATATTTATGTGTGGGGAACTGAATCAAAGCTCTGCAATATTGATAATAAAGACAGGTAAGATGAATCATATCCACTGCTGTCTAACATTTTTCCCTCTTGGAATGAACCATAAGCCCAGTCAATTGAATAAGACAAGAAAAAAGTCATGTCTCATGTCTGTGACAAACAGCTACACTCCCAGAAGACCACAAAGGATTGATCTCACTAGGGAGATCATCATGTGTCATCTTGGAAAGGGAGAAAACAAGAATAAACAAAATTGAATAGCACTGATTTAATGACTTACACAGGAAAAGCTCTGAGAAGAAGCTAGGCTGCTAGGCTGGTACCCCTGAAAGTAATTGCAAAATGGAAGCAATGTTAGTGGCACTGAATTAAGGATTTTCTTTTTCTAGGCATTTAGTGTTGAGCCTTTTAGTAATATGTACTGAACTTGGAAAAGTAAGTTATACATGCATTTAACCAGCATACACGTAAATGATTTTTTCCTGGATACAGGTTATTTTAAAAAAAGATACGTACTTCAAATGTCACAAAATAAGATATGATTTCGTCACTTACAAGACAGGACACTGAAACCTGTGCATAAGAAAGTGTCCTCAGAAGAGATGGCATCTCAGGGGGAGGAGGAGTGCTCTTTGGCTAAAATGCAATACCAAGCGATTAGGTGACAGAACAATAAGTAGATAATATGATCTGAAAGATCATAAGGATTCATAAAGCAAAAGGTCTTCCTCCCAGGAATAATTGATTTTCTCAGTCTGCATGGTGA
>JAHREE010150008.1:0-21649 GCA_033628505.1 Tringa tobata | reverse complement strand
ATTCACATCATCTTGATAAAATAATAGAATGGCTTGGATTAGAAGGGACCTTAAAGATCATCCATCTAGTTCCAACCCCCCTGCCATGGGCAGGGACATCTCCCACTAGAGCAGGTTGCTCAAAGCCCCATCCAGCTTGACCTTGAACATTTCCAGGGATGGGGCATCCACAGCTCCTCGATGGAACCTGTTCCAGTGCTTCACCACCCTCACAGTAAAGAACTTACTCCTAATATCTCATCTAAAACTCCCTTCTTTCAGTTTAAGACTGTTACCCCTTGTCCTATTGTTACAGTCCCTGATAAAGAGTCCCTCCCCATCTCTCCTGTAAGCTCCCTTTAAGTAATCTTTTAGCAAAAGACACTGGCTTACTCACAGACATTAAAGCTGAGTTGACCTTGGTTTGTCATAAAACCTGCTGTGGTTTAAAGGCCCCCTGTCTCCCTTTTATTTCTTTCCCACAGCCTTAAAAGAAGACGTTTGAATCTCTTTTTAAATGCATTTAGACACCTCAATGGATTTAGACCCATACCATGAGATGGAATCTAAAAATTATGAAATGCTCTGCATGATTTAAACGTGTCCCAAAATTACCTGTGCCGCCTCAAACTTCTGCCAAAGGCCAAACAGAGCTATATTTTTTATTTTTATGTTATTTCTAATGACAATCCTGGTGAGGGAAGGTGGCCCATGCTTCTGTAGCAAATATACAAGTTTATTTTCTGTCATTTATTTAGTGCTATGTTGGAGAAACTTTTATATGAGACCTGCATCTGACCTCTGCTTTGTTATGTTTGGCTACAGAAATAGGCCAAGAGAGTCAAAGGTGTTTGTGTGATCTTGTTTTTGGGCAACATTACAGTCTTGTATTGATCTGTGGTTCCAAAGACTTTAGCCTCATTAACCACATGGAAAGCAATCATAGAATAGTAATTTTCATAACTGATTATTACAAGGGCAGGAGAAAAAAGAAAAGAAGGAAAAGCATATGGAAGTTACAGAATTAAATAAAATTTTCTTTTCTTTTTTTTTTTCAAATCAGCCTCTGTTAATTCCTTTCTCTTTTGCCAACAGAGTTTTAACACACAAAGCATGCTGTTTGGCAAATCTATCAGAGGGTGCTAACAAGGGAAATAACAGGCCTTTTGATGGCTAAGAAAAACAGATGCTGAAGTGAGCTGGAATTGTTGCTACTGCTGTTCCTGTTGTAGCTTGATCTCCTTTCCTCAAAGACAAAGCAAACTTGCAAAGGGCAGAAAATAAAAATGCAGCTTCTTTTTTCCAAAGCTGTCTCTCACTTGCTATCAGTGAGTGGCAAGTTCCCAGCACAGGGTCTTACCTGTTGTGCTTAGATCTGACAAACCTCTACAAGTCAGGCTATTTAAAACTTTGCTTGAGCAGTCTTCATGATCACAAGCTCTCTGACATGCTACAAAACAATACTAGCTACCATACCCCAACTCTCCAACAAAAGCAGAAGGAAAGGGAGAGAAAGGAAGTGATACACAATACACTGGAAAATAGGGGGAAAAATAGGGCAAAGTGAGAGCAGGACTTCAGATCTCAGCCGGGCACGACTAGGAAACCAATAGAGATGGTGGTAACACATGGGTCCTTTTCAGCTGTCCAGTACAATCAGGATATGGTTCAAGAGTAGGATATTGTCCTCAGGGGTGCCATATTTCTGATGTAAGAGCTCACTGGCCTCTGGCACTCTCCAGAAGCATTGTTGCTTTCTGGACATGAAGAAGGGATGATGGACAGAACAGTTTAAGCTTTCATGACTCTGGTTACTATTTCAGTGAATACCTAACACATTAACATTACTCCAATAATTTTCATCCACATGCCAGTTATTCACCCACCTTGATATCACCACATTTGGTTAGCCCATTTTGACTGGACTAATTCACATTCACTTTTGTTAATTTTCAACCCATGGGCTGAACTGAAGCATTTTTTTGTTTTAGAAGGCTCAGAGAAGTAGTTCCCAAAGAAATACCCATTAAGGCCACACGATATGACTGCTAGAACTGCACATCATCTTAATATAAACTGCAGGACTGCACTTGCTATCAAGTGAAGCTATTTACTCCTGTGTAATTTGGAAGGAAATAAGTGGGAGCTGCATTGATGCACAGCTTTGTTTTAAATGAGGCATATTTTAAGTTGCCCAGAGACTCCAAGCAAAACAGAGGTTGCACAAAAAAGTACAGAAATGGTTTCTCCTCCAAAGAGTTGACAGGGTACAGAAGTAGGCATGCACTTAAGAAGCACAAGGAGAAACAATTCAAGTTGTCCAAGGTCAATGAGCCATTTGATAGATTTCCAACTTCCATTTCAATGCTTTATCCATCCCATACTGATACAAAATGAGTACTGAGGGCAATCTTACCACTCTTTGAAACAACAGAGACTTTCTTTTCTGGTAGTTAATTCAAGGCAGAATCTATTTTCTGAAGAACGGTAGATGTGCCATTTGGCTTACCTGGCTGATATATTTGGTCAGATACATACATTGTCGTAAGAAAGATATGATGTACAAGTCAGCATGTGCATTGGGTTTACATGGCAAGGTCTCTGTAGCAGGGGGAGGGGCGCTACAGGGGTAGCTTCTGTGAGAAACAGATAGAAACATTTCCCATATCCAACAGAGCTAATGACAGCTAGCTCCAAGACAGACCCACCACTGTAGGTAGTGGTGAGTCATGGTAGTAGTGCCTCTATGATAACATATTTAAGAAGGAGTAGGTTAAAAAAAACAACTGTGCAACCACAGCCAAAGAGTGGAGTAAGAATACATGAGAGAAACAACTCTGCAGACACCAAGGGCAGTGAAGAAGGATGGGGAAGGGGTGCTCCAGTTGCTGAAGCAGAGATTCTCCTGCAGCCCATGGCGAAGACCATGGTGAGGCAGGCTGTCCCCCTACAGCCCATGGAGGTTAATGCTGGAGCAGATATCCACCTGCAGCCAGTGGAGGATCCCACACTAGATCCTGTGAGTGCCTGAATGAGGCTGTGACACCATGGGAAGCTCATGCTAGAGCAGGCTCCTGGCAGGACCTGTGGACCCGTAGAGAGAGGAGCCCACACTGGAGCGGGTTCACTGGCAGGACTTGTGACCCTGTGAGGGACCCACGCCTGAGCAGTCTGGTCCTGAAGGACTGTACCTCATGGAAGGGACACATGCTGGAGAAGTTCATGGAGAACTGTCTCCCACAGGAGGACCCCATGCTGGAGCAGGGGAAGTGTATGAGGAGGAAGGAGTGGCAGAGACAACATGTGATGAACTGACAACAACCCCCATTCCCCATCCCCCTGTGCCACTGGGAGAGGAGGAAATAGAGAAATTGGGGATAAAGTTAAACCCGGGAAGAAGGGACCAGTGGGGAATAGGTGTTTTAAGATTTAGTTTTATTGTCTCATTACCCTACTCTGATTTGATTGGCAATAAATTACATTAAATTCCCCAAGTCTTGTCTGTTTTGCCTGGGATGATAATTGGGGAGTGATCTCTCCCTGTCTTTAACTCGACCCACGAGCCTTTCGTTGTATTTTCTCTCCCCCGTCCAGTTGAGGAGGGGACTGATAGAGTGGCTTTGGTGGGCACCTGGTGTCCAGAAAGGGTCAACCCAGCACAGAAGGTAGAGGCTGTGAGGGTGCCTCAGGAAAAGGGCAGAGGGGAGCAGCACACAGGGTTACTCTTGTGGGCCGCAGCCTGCTCCCTGCCCTGAGATGCCTTTAAGAAAATGCTTGCTGGCCCAGTATCTATGTAGTAAAACAGTGCTTCAGACCTTTCATTCCTTTAAGCTTTCTAACAAAATTCCCTGGAATTCCTTTAAACACAGAGTATTTTGGCAGCAAGTGAAAAGAGCGGGTAACTGCAGGAATCTCACAGGAACCGTCACTCATATTCGTAGTTTGTGTGGAGAGAGGGTGGACGTAAAGTTGGGGAAACAAAGCAGCTTCTGAGAAAAGATCACAATTTGCTTGACTTTAACATCCATTAGCTTTCTTCTCCTAAACAGGTGGCCCCCAATCCCCAAAATGAGGAATTGCAACAGTTTCCAGGATTAGGAATAGGATCTCTGTGCAAAAAGTAAACTTCACACTTTCCATGGAAAGCTGTGGAGAAGAAAACTGGTGAGACCACCCTCTGAGACTTTCCCTCCTCAACCAGTCCATGGAAAATGGACAGAAATTTCAGTAAACAGCAATGGTTCAACTCCCTCCAGCCCCCTGGATATCACAGAAGCGAGGCTGTGAGTCACCCACCGATACATGTCTCCAGACTGGCTCTGTGGGACCTGAACACCATCAGGCCGAGGATGGATGGCACCATCACGAGCTGCCTGGCTCCTGCACTGACACCACAGGGCAGGTGGGGAGAGATTTGGACACCACTGAGCCCCCATACCCTTCCACCCCTCAGCTCCAGACCTCCAGAGAGACACAGGGCAAAGGGGGAGAGAGGAGACAGCTGTGATGGTTTGGCTCCTGCTTGTTTTCAGTTTATGACCAAGATGTCCTGTTCCAGCTTCAGGTCACAGAGCACAAGCCTGCCATGCCATGCAGATGGCATCTGTGTGAAAAGCAGAGAAAAGAGCCTAAATTAGCCAGAAAGTGTGCGATGGCATAACAAGGATGATGAAGTACAGTCATGTTTGCATAAGAATAGTAAGTATAACAATTAATTTAGGTTGCTATGAAAATACATAAATTCTCCTTTTTCTTTCTCCTTTTTTTTTTTTTAATTTTTTATTTTCATTAACTTCTGCTAGCTGGGGAGCCACTGTTCTACACACTTCCAAATTCCATATAGTGACTTATGGACAATTGGAAATGATTTTAGATATTCAGGCCCATGTTGCAACAAACTTCAAGCTGATGGCTGAACTATAACTTTGGAATCCAATTTAAATTGGCCATTTTAGCACAAAGCTACAGACATATTTTTTTTTATTGCAAATTGATAGAGGAGACATTCTCTGTTGTAAAACAAATTGTATTTTGTTTATCTAGCATTTAAATGTCCAGTGATAAAGTAATAAAAAAAAAAAAACCTGAAGTAATGAATAACACAAATTCCAACTCAGTTTGACATTTTCCTCCAGCATGATGATTTTCAACCTTTTCTTCTCCATTTTCAGACACCTCCTAGCCTTTCATTGCAAACTGCTCCCATTTGAATTCATCTTTCTTAGATATGGCTGCTTAAAACTGGAGACAGTATTGCAGATGAGGTCTCAGCAGTACCTTGTAAAATGGCATGAAGTGTCCCTCATCTCTACTGAAAATATCCTGTCAAGGCATTTTTGGATTGCCGTTGCCTTTTCACAGCACTGGTGGCTCTCAGTTGTCCCATGGCCAATACACCCAGATCCTTCTCAGCATCAGTCATCCCTAGCTAATGAGCTCCCACTATAAAGCAAAAAAGTGATAATAGTCCCCAAGACCAAGTCCATTTATACTCTGGACTATAAAATTTAATTCCACTTCTATTACTTTTTCCCCTGAGGTCATCTAGTTCTCCCCCCATGACAGCCTGATGCTCTTTACACTGGTGCCTCCTCATGGTGTCATCAGCAAATGTCATTTGCATGCCAGCACTGCTAAAATAAATATTAAGTAAAAACAGTCATGTTCTCTATCACATTGCTCTGAAAACACCCATGAAACTGAACTGAGCCCATTCTTTTAACAAGGGCACAGATGTACAGCTAGAAAAGAGCTTAGCCAAGTATAGACCCAGGGGCCATGATGTACCCTCACGTGCAGCAGCCGCCAGGGCAACATCACCACTCCTGAGGCTTCCAGGGCAGCATCAGCCCCACCAGGCTGCCAAGAGCAGGGCCAACCCACGGCAGCCACAGGGCATTTGGGAGCAATACGAGAAAGAAATAGAGGCAGGGCATAGGCCCTCTGGGTGGTGAGTACAACAGACGTCTCAAAATTTCATTTTGATGATCTTCAACTCATCTTGCCACTGGCTTTAAATGCTTGTGTGCAGGTGTCACATCTTTGTCCTCCTGCTCTCTCCTTGGTCATGTAATACACACACTTTTATTTGAAGAAAGCCCAAGTAAGTGAAACTCTATGGCCTTGACTTTTATTCTCAGCACCCCATGCAGGTTTTCTGAAAAGAACTGTTATAAAGATTTTTCAAAGAAATTGGGGTCACCTGCTGCAGTGAACTGAACGTAATTGGGAAGTACTGTAGATATCCTCTGTTTGGAAATGCATTGCGTGTGGATGATGACTAGTTTGGTTCTGTATGAGTTTCTGGCTTCGCATGCTATTTCTAAAAGCTGTAAATGGAGCAGGTCCTTCCCCCCCTCCTTCCCCCCTCTCCTCCTACTCACTGACTTTTCATCTTAAATTAAATTGGGTACAAATACTGTAACAAATAATTTTCTCTCTGTGCTATAAGAAGATAGGCATAGACAGAAGTTCAGACACATACAGCATGTAGCATCTTTATGAGATAAGATCAGCAGTGTGGCTTTCTGTTGCAGGGTTTGCCTTTAAAAATTGTAATCATCAGCTTAGCAAGTTTATCATCCTTTAAGAGGGATGCTCTTACCACTGTCTATGAAGAGAGATAGCTGTGATAAAAGATCACCTTTATGTTTATCAGAACCTTTTAATTGCCCACAGCATGTGTCCCTTGAGGATCTAAACATGTATTTGTATTAAAAAAGAAAGGTGTTGCTATCATTCAAAAAGATGTTCTCAGAGCTGCATGTTAAAATGAATGCATCTCCTTCAGCCCAAATTTAAAAGGGGAACAGGGAGGTTGCTGGCTTCCCCAGCTTCCATTACGTGCACGGGAGAGAGGAGCTAGAAAGCAAATGTCTCTTCCCCGCTGGCTGTTGCTGTTTTCTGCTTTTTGCTCTACTGAGGTGAGCAGAGCAGCCCCAGCTGCTTCATTTGTTTTGCTTGAATCGGGAGACCGATAACAGGAAAAGCAGACTCCCCTCCTGTCTTCCCCAGCCTTTCATGACTGCCAGCCCCAGAACTGTTCGCAGAAGCTGACAGTTACAACTTGCTGATTCAGCCCAAGCTCAAGCTTTTTTTAACTTTCTCCAGATATTGACTGTTTTATAGAGTCAGGTGCCAGCTGGAACTGGGATGCCGCAGCCCCCCACAAGTAAATGTTCTCCTTGTGCTGTTTCATACAGCAAAAAGCACAGCACAAGAGACTCTCCTTTGAAATGCAGAGAGCAGCTCAGGGCATTTTTAGAGAAACTTGTTCAACACACAGGCTGAGATGATTGGATGTTATTGCTGTAAATCAGACCTTCCAAACAGCTGTCATTTTTTTCTAACTCTTCCCTGAATTCTTACCACTTTAGCTTCCTTCTATCACAGGCCTCAGGACCATTTCTCCACTTGGCCCAAGCAGTCAAGCAAAAGATGCAAGGTCTTACTGTCTGTTTGACCCGGGAGGAGAACTTGATGAGGACACCAAATAACTTGTAGGTAGTCGTGCTCCTTCTCACGAACAGGCAAAGTCTCCCTTTTTGCCACTTCACGAGTTAATGAATAACATGTGCTCATTCCCTTTCTTTCTGAAAGGGCATCTGAGGGCCTTTCCTTGGGATAGACTTACCTTGCTTGGGTTTTGCTGGAACAATCAGCACTGTCTGCCTCCAACATGTGCTTGTGTGTGACTTACACACTCCAACCCAATGCAGTATTGAGATGGAAGTCCATTGTTCTGACCAGTGGGGTTCCAATTGCACAGATCTTTGGACCAAAAAGTAAGAAGGACTATTTTAAGGGGATTGGAGATGAACATTAATTCAGCTGTCTGCTTTTAGGACCTCTAGAACTTCTTGCAGCCAACCTGAAGTACTATGATTTTTCCCAGTAGTTTGACCCAATCTGCAACAACATCCTAGGTGCATCTACCCAAAGCCATGTGGCAAGGGAATAGTAATCCCTGGCTCCGTAACATGACTTTTTTCCATACTTCAGCCAGCCTGCAAGACACATTCTTAGCAATTTTGCTGTCTGCTCTGCTTCTTCTAAAATGTAGACTGATTCTAGGTAACAATGAGATAATTCTGGATCTGACCCACTTATTTGCTTTTTTTCCTGAGAAATAACTGAACAATTCAACACAAAGGCTCTTGCTGAAATCCCATACCAATCATTGCAAAAGTGTTCTTAGGTAAAAGCTATTTCTTTGCTTCTTCTCACACATACTGTATATATACTCGCCATCTATTTGCCCTTCAATGGTTCACATCCATTACTGTATCAGCCCAGCAAAATACAGGTGGAACAACAGCAGATGGTGGCATATCTCTGCAAGCTCAGTCTAGCAGAAGTGATATTAAGGGTACCTTCTTCAGGAAAAACAGATTTTTGCTCAAGGAGCAGAATATGAAAATGTCCAGATACCAAATGTTATGAATCCAGCAATAACATAGCTCCCCTGATAATGACAGTGGTTTGAATATTTTTTATTTGAACAGATCTGCCTGCATTACCAATATCTACAGTGTTGCTTGGTAACTATTTTCTGATACCAGGAGACCAAAAAACACCTTTTCAAAATTAAATTCCAATTCTGATATTAAGTCTTGACTTGTAGTCGCTTCAGTCTGTCCTCCATATTGCTGTCCGGCAACAGCAATATTCTTGGTAACATTCTTCTGTGGCATGCACATTTTTAAATTTTATTTCCTTTCCTAGAACATGCCAAGTGAGTTTATAAGTAAATATTTACACTCATTCCTTGGAAATATGTTGATGTTGTAAGAAGAGTCAGTGAAAACATAAAGTTCGAATGCAGGGGATCTCAGACACCAGCTGTACAATTCAGAATGAGTTTAATGATGTAAGTAGAAAGCAGCTTTAAATTATCAGTGGACAGAACTAAAATTACTACATAAAGTAGAAAAGCAAATTATATTAAAGTGTTCCATGGAACAGAGGTGAATATGTTTAAATAATAGTCACACTTTTGTGTATAGATTTTGCTGGTGGTTTGATGCCAGCATCTGCTTATTTTCCAGAAGCTGCATTGTGTGGTCATGAAGATAAAGGAATAGAATAATAATAATAGTAATAACAATAATAACAAATGTAACACTGTTGATAGGATCATAATTCAGTAATGAATAAAATACCACAGTGCTCTACTAAATAAATTACTTGTTAAAATTTAATTCAGACAATAAAAAGGATAATTAAAAAGGGGAAGGAACAAAACCCCACTGTGCTGTAGTTTAAAAAGTGTATCTGCTTATTTCCTCATATGTTGCAAATTTCTGTTACAAAGCCATTTCTTTCCAATTTTATGGGCATTAACAAGTTCGCTTCTGCCTTCTATGCTATCATCGACAGCACTGCAGAAGGTGGTAGAATGCTTGTAAATGCCATGGTTTTGTTGATTTGTAGATACTTCTGTGACTAAAGAAACATAGCAGTTGTGTGAGACAGCCCCTAAAATCTCTTTTTGCTCTATGACAATGCCAGATTGTGCAGGAAGCTGCCAAGCGATCTGTGTTCAAAAATGAAATTCCCACCTTCCTAAATATATGCACAGTGACTTTCTGAAACATGACTGGTTTTTCTAACAAGTATCCACTGTTTTTTCATTTGCTTCATAAATGTTCTCTTTTCGCTAAAGGCGTGAAACTGACGGTTCAGAACTATAAGGGTAAAAGAAAATCAGAAGAAAACATATAACATTTATTTCACACCTATCTGTAGTGGCAAAAATTTAGCTTGTAAATGGGTAAGAGATTACATCTCTTCTATTCCATAACTTTACAAAAGAAGATAGAGCCTTTATAACACTCTTTCCCTGGCTTTGAAAGAGCAGCAAAGTCTGCATAGTAGGTGATGGAGAAGTTCTGATTGCCATAAAACTCCACTGCCACTGAATGTACATCCTAAAAATCCTTCTCAAATCATTGCCAACCAGACAACTTGGAGCCTATGAATTTCAACAGTAGCAAGGTTGTAAAATGTAGAAATGGACACCATTTGTAGCAAAAGCAGCTCTCTAAAACTTCCTAGAGTTTTCCAGGTGAAAACTGTCTTCTCATGTTTTAAAAAAAGAAATGGAAGGTTTGTTTTGTAGCGCTGGGCTTGGTATGGTCCCCAGGACCCAACTGTTCCCTAGGTGTTGCCTTCCTAGGGAGGCTGTGGAGCCTCCAGCACTGAAAGTCCTTAAAAAAAAACAGGTTAGACAGAGCTGTCTGGAGTGATGTTGGTCAAGGGAATGGGCCAGAGCTAGTCACCTCAGGAGGTCTCAATCCCATCATTAGATTTCTAATATTATTAATAGGATTCAGTAATACTTGTACTAACAGACTTCACAGAATGATATGGGGTTGGAAGGGACCTCTGGAGATCACCTATTCCAAACCCCCCTGCCAAAGCAGGTCCACCTAGCACAGGAACATGTTCAGGCTGGTTTTGAATGTCTACAGAGAAGGAGACTCCACCACCTCTCTGAGCAGCCTATTCCAGTGCTCTGCCACCCTTAAAGTAAAAAAGTTCCTGCTCATGTTTAGATGGAACTTCTTATATTCAAGTTTGTGTCCATTTCCTCTTGTCCTGTCACTGGGCATCACTGAAATAAGACTGTCTTTTTTCTGTGAACACTGAAAATACTTAAGTCAAGAGCAGGTATCTTTCAGAAGCAATGCTGTGCTTCAGATATGCTGGGCTCCAAGAGAAGACAAGTGGCTAGATTTATGCTCTGTGCTACAAATGTCAAGCCCGATGATTTCAATGATCCCCAACAATTCTAAATGTATGGAATATGTCACAACATTTGTTTCTTCATTGTTTAGCTACAGATGTACTTAATATTGCCCAAAATCAGTCATAATGTATATGTGTGTGTGTGTACCAAATTCTTCACCTCCTTCTCACCAAAAACCTAGCATCTGTGATTCTTCAAATTGCTGTGGTGGTGATTTATTCAATTATATGGGAGATTACTGAGACAATAAGGGTGGGATGTCATCTTCAAGGTATTAATGTCACCAAATACTAAAAAATTATGAACTGCATGCCAAGAAAAAATGGTTGAGAAATTGTTGTGTATGTGTTAACTTCTAGGGGTCACAAAACTTTTTCGTCAAAACCATGAAGTTCTCCTAAAATTGTATGACTAAGTCTGGTGGAGCTTTTGAAATACCAGTATCCTAGATTGGGCAATGCCGCTGACAAATTAAAAAATAGATTCTCTTCTTGCTGAGCAGTGTGTTATTGGGTGGTTTGGCATTTCATAGGTTCACACTAAGAACTGAAATCTCTTAAATTCTGGGAATTTAGCATCTCAAGGCATCAAGCTCATGCAGAACCAGAAATTACTGTTGCTGTTACTTTGGAGATCTTTTACAATTAGATGTTTTCCTCATGTTTTGATGCCTTTGATCCCTAATATTGCACTGTTTATTTCTCTCCTTTTATTACTGTCAAGGCTAAAATAATATGTGGGGGAGAATTGCAGTCAGAAAAGACAGATTATAGTTTCATTCCCACGCCCACACTGCAAAATACAGCATACAATAAATCTGCAAGTGAATCTGGATTTGTGACTTATGTGGGCATTAATATTTAACATATGCAGTACCTACGCTTTTGCAGGTTTGTCCATATCCTAGTCTAATGTCCTGTAAACAGGTTCCAGATAACGTCTGACATCTCTGGAGCAGGAAACTGCTATGTATACAAAATTCAAACTGTGCTAAAGATGAGAAATGATGACAGAAATAAGTGTTAGAGCCCTTTGATCCCCCCTTCCTCTCTGCAGCAGTAAATATATTCAGAAAGGTAGTGCTGTAGATTTATAAATGTTAGCACTTTGGGTGAAGTCAAACTAATTTACTCTATAAACTTCTTTGACATTATGAAAACTTTGCAAAGAGATCATCGCATGTGAAGTATTAAAATACTATAATTTTAACTTAAAAACCCCACTCACCATTTAAGTGCCTTTCTGTATATCTTCTGTGTCTAGAAATGTTTTAAGAATAAGTGGGAACACCATAAAGATTGCAAAATAAATTATGCCTCTTGAAGTTTAAGAATAACACCAACATAAAATAAAATGGCATGAATCCATTTTTCATAGATCCAGACTCAAGCGGTAGACCCAAGCAGCTAGAAAGAAGTGTAGAAGGAGTTTGTTCTGAATGAATCAATGGTGACGAGGGAGTTAGTGATGCCACTGAAAACGTGTAACATGGTTGCAGAGGGGTAGAGCACAGATATCTTGTGGGGCTGGCCTTGCCTCTCAGGTGATAAATGGATGCACCATTTGTTCCGGTGGAAAACTATATTTTTGGTGTTAGTACAGGACTCGACTAGTTGCTAAGCTGAGAGTGGCTGAATGGGGGGTATGGAACGTCTCATCATGACCACTGGACTGGAGCATTTTCAAGACAGATGGCTTGAAGCTGTAAAATTAAAGCACTTCACCACACCGCTCCAGTCTGGAAGACACACGCCCAACACCTGCAGAAGCAGATCAGCGTATACAGTACTACAAACTGCAGTTGCATTTTCAGACTTTTTCCTCTGCTTATGCTCCATGCTGAGAACTGGAACAAAGGAAAAAATGCCAAAAGGAGACAAAGCCTGGAGGCTGGACAAGCTTTTTGTCATATCTGAGCAGATGAACAGGTCTGTCAAGAAAGCTGATAAATAATGAGTGGGGTATTTTTCCTCCTGATGTGAAGCTTTCTCTTATCAGCAATTATAGGTACCACCTTCATAGCATCTATACAGGCTAGGAAAACCTTGATACCCTGTTTAGTTCAGAATGGTGTTCTGCATCTCTTTGGCTGCAACAGACCCATAAGACTTTTGTACCACTCTCTATGGCGGTTTTCCTTATATTTTCAAATCCTGTCCAACCTTTGGGTTCATGTTGGAGTGCATTCATTAATGGAATTCCTGTGATTCTGAGATAAAGGTCTTACTTGGCATCTACATTTTTCTGGCATCTGGCTGGGGGACCTGACTTCCCCTGGGTACTGGCCAGATGATGGTTCTCACCACTTTTCAATCCTAAAGGAAGCAATCGAGTGCAATCCTAAACAGCAATGTGTATCTGCTTTGTACAGCTTATGAATGTGGCTACCCAAATTTCAGCACCCAAGTTAGACTGCTGAGAGCTAGCTCAGATATTTTTCTTCACAGCACCATCTAGTGCTACTTTTGTAAGCCGCAATTTTCAGCCTTCTCTCACATAAATGCACAAACACATATATGTTTTAAAAAAACCACAGAATGAACCTGAGTCCTTTAAAAAAAAAAAAATGTACTTGAATAAATATTGGGTTTTCCCTGGAGAAAAAAATCACAGCAATAGATTTGCAGTGACTTCTTGCACTTTAGAAACCATGCTGATGAAGATGTTACAAAAACATGAACAAAGCAGGATAAAATAGGAAGTTAGTTGTTTAAAACTATCCGTTTTGTCTAGACTAAGAAAGTGCTTGTGGTTAGGTGTGGGTTTGCTAAGCTGGACTCCCTTGCCCTTAATATGCCTTGCCCACTTTTTCTAACCTCAGACAAAGCCTTTTGCTTGACACTGTTAAAACATGTTTAACTTCACTGAATAAACTTTACCTGCAGCATTCATTGTCTTTACCAAAGAGATTCACATGTTTTTCTTGCACTGTTGCAATAATTTTTTACAGTCTTCTGAAGATCACAGTGGGATCCAGCTGCCATCTAGACAAAGCAGAGACAGAGCCGTAGTGAATACCAGAACACTATATATTGGTAAGATTTAGATGTACAAATACCGCCTTCCACAAAATAATGTCTAGTCTCTTCTTATATTCACTGACTGTAATTTAGTAATTTGATCTTGACAGCTTGTAACTTTTTAGGACACTATTCTTAAAAGCAACTCTGGCAGGTTATGCTTTCAATGGTTGGACTTTATAGGGAAAGGTACATGTTTAAAACAGCTTTTCTGTAAAAATCCCACAGGGTATGCCAAAGGCAAACTAATGACCACTGGTGAAGTCACAAATGGAATCAGGTAATATATTGATACCAGCAGTAAACAGTATTCAATTTTAACAGCAACTAGTATAGAATAACATGTCTAATTTAATTTATGAACCTAATTTAAATGTTGGAGAGACTTGACCCAGAAAAACTAGTTGTTATATTATTTCCGTATCTTTATTTGCTGCCCATCAGAAAATGGGAAGGACATTATAGTACTTGATGCTAATTTGTTCATCTGCTTATGGTGTTGGCATTTCTTGCCTGTTTGTGGCATTTTTGCAAGAAACTCTTGCTGTTCTTAATCCCGATTCAAAGAAACAATTGATTTTCTTGTTATGATTTATTATTATTGATCAGTCTGCAAATAACACATTTTTTGCTTTTGGCGCATTGTACATCCACAGCTAAGGTTACCAACCTTTTTCTATTTCTCTCTGCAGGGAAGAAGTAAGTATGGCTCCAGAAGTGCAAATGCTCCTTCTTTGTGAGCAGCTCTGCCCATAAGAGTAAATCCCAGTGAATTCACTGGGATAATTCATATGCACAAGACTGTGCCACCAGGGACTGTGACACATATGTATAGCTCAGCTGGAAAGCTCCTTACTCTTATTTTCTTTATGACATACATTTTTAAAGACTTCCAAACTGTTCATATTAGTAATTGTGAAAGCTGAGGGTCTGAGCCTGCCTGAATTGTAGTTCTAGTATAGCCCTGAGAGACAGCAAGGGTTCTTTACAATGAACAAACAAAAAATCCAGCTTTGGTTTTGGGGTATTTGAATGTTTACCTTATGAAGAATACTGACATGAAAGAAAGAAGCTTGCTGCTAAGTTTTTTTCTACAAAATAAAATAAGCATTACTAACTTCTATCTCTGTCTCATTTTCAGGTCTTACAGGCCTGTCTTGTTTCACTTATACCTTCACTAAATAAAATGATCATTATATTGTTGTGAAACATAGGTAAAAGGGGAAGATTTCACTCTGGCAACTGCTGAGAGACAAAATGTACCATAAAACACACATACATATATATATGCTCTACAAGATACCGTTTACTAACTAATAAGAAAACTATTTCTGACCTTCTCAAGAACAATTATCTTTATGCTTTTTTATATTCCCTTTTGCTGGTGAATAGCGTGGCTTTCACTTTACTTTTGGTGTCAAACTTTTGCAAGAACTCTCCATCCTGTACAAGAGCAGGCTTCCGCCAATCACTGAAGGTAAAAGGGAGGAGGAGTTTGTCCTTCTGTTCCCCCGAGACAGTGGATTAGTCAGGTTTTCTACATTTCAAGAGTGGCCCCTTCTTCCAGATGATTTGTTAGAACCACAGGTGTGGGTCAAGATGATGCTAATAAAGAAATCGGCACTGCAACACAGCACCGTATCATCTACCCAGAAATGAAAATGTGAAACATTTTTCTCAGTGGGGCTTTTTTCGTGTGTGGCAAAGCAAAGCATAGTAATGCACTGCAAAGCAATGCCACAGTGTTTCTGAGCTTTAGCACAGTTGCTTTTAACAAGACATTTTCAGCAAAATGTCAGTTTGCTGAAATCAGAAATGGATGACCAACCTCTTCATGACTGTCTACCTTTAATGATAGCTGGGTCTGGCAGAGCAACAGGAATTCTCCTACAAGGGATAGTTTTCAGTATTAGAACTTCCTGACAAAATAAAAAAAAATAAGAAAAAAAATAAAAAGACAAATAAAAATGTTGGAGGAATTATTTTATAGCTCACCTGTTTTTGTTTCCCAAACTGCTCAACAAGAAAAGAAAGGTGTCAGTTATTCCCATTCTGAAAACAGGTCCTTGTGACAGTGAAAGTCTTTTACCTTCACAAATTTACACTCTGTGACTGAGTATCCAAGTAGTGTTTCAAGTACACTGTCTGAGACAACACTTAAAACCACAGGTATTGCAGGCTTAGTAGCAGTAAAAAAAAAAAATCCATTTTTTTATTTTTACTCTGAATCATCAATAGCTACATAACTGAAAGTAGAAATTCTTTATGTACGTGCAGAGAAAAAATAGATTTGAAGTGGAAACTTTTTTGGCAAGTATGAGTCTAACACTATTTGAAGTAGATGAGATATTGATCCCTAAAATAAATAAATAAATACAAATGCCCAAACCTTTTAAACTCCAAATATCTGCAAAGTTAACAATCTCACATTTGGAAAACTGATTTTAAAAAATCCCTTTCTATAAAATTGCTGTGAAACAGGACTAGTCTTGCCTTTTCTTTCTGAGGACAACAGCATGCCTGTATTTCCATGTGGTGGGAGGAAAACTGCTCAGGAGTGGCTCCTGGGCTTTTTGGTCCAGGGTAGTCCAATTTGATAAACAAAGATGTTTAAAAAAAATACAGTCAGTTTCCAGGCTGGTTATTAACATAGCAACAATAGCAAAAAATCCCAACACTCCAGCAAACCTTATTCAGATTTGGAGCTCCGTCTTTTTCCCTGGGCTGTTTCTGGGAACTGAACACTGCTAATTTGATAGCATACAATTCACCAGAGCCACAAATAGACATCTTCAGACTAATAACGTACCTAAACAGTGCTGCACACCCCCAGTTCTCAAGATATAAATTAGGTTCAGTCTCCAAGCCACATAAACATGGCTCCAAGCCCTAAGCCAGGGTACCTTGCCTTGCCCGCAGCACTTTGTGTCTTATATCAAGTTCCATGTTCATGGGCTGTGATGCTCAAAAGAAGCTGTTAGTAACCAGCAGCCCTAAGTTGTGGCAGAAGCATTTTTTTAGCATTTTTATTATTCCTGAGTAAGGCCCTACTGTTCATGTTGAGGCCACCATGCTTGTGTGAAATGGCTCTGCTTGCAGCCGAGCAGACTTGAAATCAGGAGCAGCACTGATTTGAAACCCATGAGCCAACAGTCCTGTAATTCAGTTTACCTCAGCTCTGCAAGACAGAGTATCGCTTCCTACCTCCTCTAGAGAGCTCAGCAAACTCCAGGCCCATCTGTAGAAATGTCTCCAGGTATGTGCCAGTTTTCAGATCAGAGTTGAGGGCTGGGAAAAAAAAAAAAAAAGAGAGAAAGAGAAAGTAATCTGAGAGGGGCATACTGGGTAGCTGAGACAAAAGGGTAAATTAATTCTCCCAAGTTTATTTCACTAAAAGGCTGCAGGAGTATTTCGGCTACTGCAAGCACAGGGTGGGCACTGGGCTTTGCACGCATCGGCTCCCGCAAAGCCCTCTGCTGTTCAGCGCTAGCAGTGTCATAGCACCAGATGTTCAACCTGGCTTTTGGGGGGGGTGGGGAGGGCTTCTGCTGCAGCCTTGGGTCTCAGCTAATTTTCAGTGGTGTCAGGCAAATCACCCCCTAACTCCTGAGTCACGTATATTGTCTGCCCAGCTCTCCTCAGGCTGGGTCAGAAGTTTCAGTCCTGCTTGCTTGCCTTCTCATTTATGAGTATCAGGAGACTCACATATTTTTCAAGCTTGCTTCTAAAATGATCAAAATTTCCTTTTCAAAAAAAATCAGAAAAGCCTGAGAAAATGTTATCTTTACAAGTGTGTTGAATATAAACACAAGGCATCACAAAACAGAGTATAAAATTTTAAGAGCTGGCTGCACTGGAATATGATTTTGGTACATATTTTGAATAAAATAGAGTATGCCACTAATTTGTCTCCCAACAAGGAAGAAGCGCACTTTTCAGTCATAAACCCTCCTTATATCTTGACACCAAAAGTGTTTGTGGAAATAAAAGTTTGGCTTACAATCAAGATCCACTGAATCAGGATTTATTTTTACTTTTTTAACTTTGATCGTGTGTTACAAAAGTAAATTTGATATTGATAGGACTAGCTTACCTGTAATACATAACTTTTATAGAGATTAGGCTATCCAGTTCATTTATTTTGTGAATCTGAACATAATATACAATGAAAGACAAGTCTCGTATCTTAAAAATGTCTTTTCTTCTGAAAGAGAAGCTTAGCCCCGGCCTACACACAACTACAAGGTCTCACAAAAAGACAAGCAGCTATTGTGAAATGGTATATCTGTGTGCAAATACAGTGGAACTTTTATGGAAAGACAAGAATAAAACAAATAAAATCCCTTTTAAAGATAAAGCGTCACTGCATTCTAGCTGGGAAGAGGGTGGGGGAGGAGGAGGGAAGAGAGTTAAAATCTGAACAACCTCTAAATCCTTCCTTGCAGCCTATAGTCCACTTCTCCACCTCTTATGGATATCTAATATTGATTTCCCAGCCTTAATAGACCATTATGGATGAAGCACTGCTGCACTCTGACATGCTCATTGGTAGGAATGTGCAGTGGCTTGTGAAAAGTTATTTGAAATTTTGCTACCAGATGGCTGCAGCTTTGCAAACCACCTGCCACAAGACTCAGCCATTCTGGGTCTGGTTTGAGCAGGAACAGCAACTGCTACAGCTCCAGCTTCCCCCTCTGACTGCACCAAGAGAGCATGAGATTGCAGATAAACATGGGAGGCCGGAGAACATGGAGCAGCATCTCCAGTAGGGACATATCTTGGAGTATCTGCCGTCTGTGCAGCCAACATCTTACTGTTGAAGGCAGGGAAAAGATCAGCTAGTGGGTACAGATGAAGTTACAGTGTGCCAATCCTCAAAATGATTGGCTCATGCCAAAGCAGCATGTCTCTAAAATCTAAAAATAAAATAAAAAAACACTCTAAAATACAAAAATTAATATAAAATCGCTGACCTTACTGCACCTTATTCTCTACATTTAGTATATTCTTTACTGACCGTATCTGAACAATCTTGATTTCATTTCTTATCTGCAGAATAGATACAATAGATGAAACGATTTACCTCAACATCCTGAATACAGATAATATATATTACTCTGTAATAATTCAGGAATAATCAAATCACATTACCACTTCGCCCTTAAATCAAATCCCATGTTAGTGACTTTGGGATTTAGCTCATCAATGGAATAGCAGTGTTTTGTTATATCCAGAGAACTTGTTTAAATTGTGTATGATAAATGTGTAAAAAATTGAATTTACATTTTAAAACTTGCGTAAAATAAAATTAATAAGTAGGAGCTTAAAAGGCACTACAGAGCCCAGAGCCCTGTGAGGGTTCTGTGGCCAAGGTGAAAAATCCAGAGTTCACAATTACATGCTTTGTGATCAGTAAAGCTAAGCAAGCAGTAAGGTACCTGATGAATCATGCCCTTAGGATATAAAAGCTTTCTTTTGACAGTTTTTTCCTTCAGCTTCAAAAATTGAAGTCTTTGTATCTCAGTTTCTGAAATGTGGTCTTCACAGAAACACATTTTTCCAAAAAGAAAATTAAGCCAAGCAAGCATTTCAGGTACTCTTATTCTTCAACAATCTCATCTCAAAAACTACAATTTTTCAGCCATGAGCTCACTGCAATGCAACCTGGAATGTCAGCTACAGACTTATTGTAGCCAATAAGCCTCAAGGATAAGTTCATATTGAATTGTGAAAAATTAATGGAAATGAAAAAGGAACAATATCCATCCAAAACACATCAGAAGTCCCTCTTCAGCATATGAGTGCTACTGTGTTACAGATTGTGATTAACAGTGAATGGACTAGTAAAAAGTGTATGTATGTAGATTAAAATGTAGTTTTTGAAAGTATAATAGGTGATCCAAAATGTGCAAGTAGCTTTTTTTTTTTTTTTAACATGAGATTTAGAGGGATCTAGAAAGAGAACTTTGACACATTTAGGTTTGCTAAAGTTTCAGTTTTCTTGAAAAGTTGGATTTGGTCTCCCTGGCTTGTTACCAACATGTTGCTCCAATGTATAATACTTCAATTATGCAGTCACTTTACCTGCACTACAACACTGACTTCTGCAGGATTTTGCTATTGAGATGTTGGTATGCAGCATCGTATCCACTAGATGTCACTCAACAGTCATCATGATTTCCAGCATTGACATAAACACACACCAAAAAAAAAAACATTAAAAGGGCAACAAATTTTATGTTGATTTGTTTTTTTCTTCACACTCAGAATTATTTTCTTTCAAAAATTTGGATTGTCACTGTTTAAACTTAAGATGTGATGTCTAAAAGGTTGTCATCATCACTTAAAAAATTATAACTTTAAGTTTGTATGCTGATCCAAATTAGAAGCCCTGGATGCCATCTGGAAGTTACATATTTCTTTATAAGTCTGGTTCTTTAAAAGAAAAAAAAAAAAAAGGGAAGAAAAAAAAAAGAGCATTTGAAGGGTGATGGACTTGATGCTAATGGGTAATTGTGCCTCTGGACCGTGAACACACTGTTCAACATTTTGGTCTGCATGATGCCTAATGACATTGATCTTCAGTGAAGTTGTTTTCTAGCTCATGCCCTCTGGGCTTTTGCCATTAAGAGATGTTTTGAATCCACATTCCACACCCGCCCCTCAAACATCCATTTGCCAGAATGGATGGAGTCTCCATATTCTGCTCGCAATGGTCTGTTTCTACCTGGACATTCTTTACCTCTAACTTCCAGGCATTTGGTCTCATATGGCTTTCAGGCACTGTAATCACATCACGATGCAGTTGGCTTTCCTTGGGAAACTAAACAAAGACATTCTTCTCTAGCTTTTAAATTATTTTATTGGCTTATTCCCTGTGGCTTCTAAACAACCTTTTCAAAATATAGGTACCAAAACTGTTCCCAGTGTTGTAGCACTGGAAACATTGCATATGAAGAGAAAACAGTTTCACACAGTTGTTTGTTACTGTTTTATATTGTTTTCATTCAAAAAAGAGGTCTATAACATTTTTATGGTATATTTGTTCTTAAGTTATTTCAGGGATACTTTGGTGTCCTGCCTTCCACTACGTTTGTGTATTCCCTGATGTGACTAGGATCCCTCATGAATTCATATGTTCAGTATATATTGACAGCTCACTTATTTCCCCAAATCCCAAAGGAATCCTCTATCTCTGAGGAAACCATAAACCTTTATCATCTCTCACCCTAACCACCAAGGGACATTTTCAAGTATGTACTGCAAAGACATGCAAAAACTTCTGCTCAGCTCCATATACAACCTAGTGTTTAGAACAAGGAATGCTAAAAATATTTTTTTACTATTCTCCTGCAAATTACTCCTTACATGTAAATTAAACTTGTTATATAATTTGCATAAAAAGCCTTCATGAAAGGATGAGCTCATTGTCACTCTGGAATGGGCTGAAAGGTACATAAGAAAACAAGACTTTTCAGCTTGTGAAAAAAGCTGCCTCCTACGTTTGATAAGATGGTCACAGGCTAACAACCTGTTCTCTGAGAAGCTGCAGATGCTGTTGCTAGAGACACAAGTCACACCTAAAGACAACAGCCAGGTGGGCTCCACTGTGTCAGAACTCTTCAAGTGTACAATGAATGATAATTTGGGGCCCATTCACATCATCTTGATAAAATAATAGAATGGCTTGGATTAGAAGGGACCTTAAAGATCATCCATCTAGTTCCAACCCCCCTGCCATGGGCAGGGACATCTCCCACTAGAGCAGGTTGCTCAAAGCCCCATCCAGCTTGACCTTGAACATTTCCAGGGATGGGGCATCCACAGCTCCTCGATGGAACCTGTTCCAGTGCTTCACCACCCTCACAGTAAAGAACTTACTCCTAATATCTCATCTAAA
>JAHREE010150002.1:0-11044 GCA_033628505.1 Tringa tobata | reverse complement strand
AGTTGTTTTTGTACTGTATTAAAAAGGAAGAATGTTGGTTTTATCATAAGTTAGTCATTCCTTCTACTAAAATCTCTATAAAGATGACTAATGTTTGATGCAGTTGGATGCAGGCTGTAATAAAGTCCAAGAAAATAACACAGTTTGTTTTTTGGCTCCAACATGAATGCACCAGCTTCTTTTTCACTTTCCTCCAGGCTAAAGGTTCATCTTTTTTTTTTTTTTTTTCTGTCCTTATTATTACACCCTGGTGCCCAAAAGGTAGGACTGTGCTAGGGGTAACAACACCACCTATTAAGCTCATGGCACGTTACAGACCACCCCGGGGCTCCTGGGTTTTCCTGATGCCCACCTCAGGTTGTCCTACCACAGTGTCCTTGGGTTCTCTGCAGGCTTAGGGAGCTCTCTTGCTGGAGACCTGGGGGTGGAAAACCTTCTCATTAAGAATAAAGTTCTGCCATCTGTCACAAGCCTCATGTAAACAGCTGAACCAAAACATCTTGGCTTCCCCGAACCCTGAGTGCTTCCAACAAAAGTCAGGTAATGACTGATGACAGCCAGAAAAAAAAATTAAAAATCGGCAAAAAGCCATTGAAAACAGAATAATTTAATAATTTTTAATAATTTAAACAGAATAATTTCTCACAAAATGCTTCTAAACAAGAAGCAGAAAAGCGTGTGGGTAGAAGTCATCTCAGCAGCTGCCCTTTTTCTTGCTTGCTTGATATGAGTTTCTGGGTGACTTGGTAGCATTTATCCAGCCCATGTGCTGTACTGCACATAGCCTGGGAATGACACGCAGCTCCCCGGTTCAGCGTAGCTGGTTTTCTGTAGGAGGCATCTGTGCAACGCCTCAGCGCGGACTGACAACTTCTACAGCACTCTTTTTTTTTTTTTTAATAGTATAAACGCAGCTAATTTACACAATTTAGGCAACATGCTATAGTTTGAGAAATACAGTGCATATGCACCGAGGTGAGGTGACAGTCTTTCAAGCCCTGATACCTGGACCCTATGCTGTCTCACTAGCATCTCCAAGGGGCCATGAGGTGGGAAGTGAGCTAAGGGTGTGGGTGGCTGGTGGCGGATAAGGGGACAGGGTTACAGCAGCTGGCACAGGGGGTGGGAAAGGGAGAAGGAGGTTGTTCTGCACCGAGGAGGGGGTGAGATGAGGGGGAGAGAGGGACAGAGCAAGGCTTGCATGGATCTCAACAAGAAAAGCCTGACAAACAATGGCTTAATAAAATAGCAGTTTTTTTAAGATAAGATGGGAAGAGGAATATAGACAGTGAGTGCATCTTACATCCCTTCAGGTGCTGGGTACCTTTTGTCCATGCAACATCAGATGGAGACCAGACAGATTCTCCCAAGGGATGCTGCGTAGAGCAGAACCTGTCCATGGGGAGGTGCTCTCCCCCTTTTGATCATTTGAGCTACTATAGGATTTCCTCACGAGAAAACACCTCTATTCCTAAAGGATGTTTGCATGAGAACTTCTTGCTGCGTGGTTAGATAAAGGCAAGGACACACAGGAGGTGAGGTCACCAGTATGGCGTGGGAGCTGCCCACAGGTGGCTCTGTGACCATGATAAAGCCACGGTGACCCTGTGGCACAGCCCGAGGTTCCCAATGGTGAACAGCCTGGCACCTCCCATGCCCACTCGGGGTAACGGTGAGGGACGGGAGCGCTCTCCTGGGCAGGACCCCTTGGTTCACACACCATCTACTTTTCTCAATGGTATTATAAATTACAGATTATCTGAGTAGGCTATCCGGCTAACAGACAGTCTCCTGTCGGGCTGGAAGGTTATCTCCATCCTAGCACCCACCAGCAGCTGCTCACGCTAACGAAGGGACTGCTCAAGCCCATGTACCAGGCCTGGCAGAGCAGGCATGGTCAGGGTCACTGCCTCCTGGAATGCAATGTCTTCTGCAAGGCACCCGGTGTGGGGGTCAGGGCAACAGGGAAGGGAACAGGAGAGAGGAAAAGGCGACAAGAAGGAAAGAAAGGTTGTAGGAGATACAGACAGACGAGGAAGAGAGAGAGAGATATGTAGGGAGAAGGTGGAGTAGCAGAGCTGGACACTCAGAATTTAATGGCTGTAGAAAATACAATCAGCTGTTAGAGCAACTATGAGAATCATGCAGTGGTTTAGGCTGGATGGGATCTTTGAAGGTTGCCTGGTCCAACTTCTTCTATCGAAAGAAGGTCTGCTGAAAGGATTAATTGCACAATTAGGAAAACATTTCACAAAGCAGGTGGCAGGCAGCAAACAGATGCAGTGGTTTATGCACCAGTTTGTGCAGAAGGGCACACAGCGACTCTGCTCTGAGCAGAATCCATGTCCTCAGCAATGGCGTTGATGAACTGCAAAGTACAGTCCCTGTCAGGCACTGCAGCAATTGCTCTTAGCAGAAACATAGCATGGCTGAGTTTGGAAGGACCTCTGGAGGTCATCTGGTCCAGCCTCCCCGATCAAGCAGGGCCAGAGGCCTTGGCCTAGACAGAGCTCCAGAAGGATGCAGCTCTCCACATCTTGGGCTGTAAGGAATGCCTACAGCCTTTCATGGAGGCTGGGGCATCAGAAGATGGTCTTCTAGCCTGTAGGAGATGTGTGCTCATTCATGATCTGCATCACCAAGTGAAGGACCTGCATGAGGTCAGCACTGTGCAGCGTCAGAGATGATGAGAAAGTGAGAGACTGGATCTTCTCTGAGACCCCACAGCTTCAAGAGGGAATAGAGGCTGAAATAGAGTGGGTGGATGCATGTTTCTGTAGAATATGGTCTGAAGCAAAAAAAAAGAAAAGTATTGGTGCTGCTGATTACAAGGATGATGGACTTTTTGGATGGAAGAAATGGGAGAACAGGGGAAGAAAGGATGAGGAACACTGCAATTTACCTTGCCAGTATTGCTTGGTGAAACGGGAATTTTTTGTGTGCTAAAAATGAAGTAAAATTCACTCTAGCCTTGTATAAGCTTAGGGTTTTTTTGATGCTTAATGCAGCATGAAAGTAAACATCTACTTTCTAAGTATTATTACTGCTGACTGTGCAGAAGTTTTCTTCTCATGAGTGAATTTCAGCACGCACTGCAGGCTTCTAGGTACATGTCCCTTCTGCTTGGTTCTTTCATGCAAAGCTATTTGCAGGATGTCCTGCAAGGCTCACTAGCGCAGAAATTGCTTTTGTCCTCAGTCGATGGACATCTCTGCTTCAGTATTTTACTTCTCTAAAGGGTTATATTTGTGACTGGAAACGTAAAGAAAGTTGAAACAAAACAACTTGCTTCAAAATGCATTGGCATGTGAGAGCGAAAACCCAGATGCCTGGAAATGCCAACCTGAGTTATGTTTTGTGTGATTGTCCAAATGATTAAACTGATGTAGTTTTTGCTGTTTCTGTAAAGCACTCTTTCATATTGTCATGATTTCGTGGTGTTTTCCTGATGCAAACTCATTTTCGTTTTTCCTGTTTCATCCAGTGAGTCAAATTAACTATGCCACTTACAGAGTAAGTTAAACGACGTAGGCATGGATCCTCAGAAGCGTTTTGGCAGTTGAATAGAAATTGGGTTCCTAAGTCACTTTGGTGATTTGGACCTTGGTCTTAACATTTCTCTTCACCTCTTCAACAGTTACTTTGAAAAACCAGGCAGGTTTCACCTCGTATGGTGGTAACAGAATGAGATGCCTAATTTGTGGCGTTCTCCATTTAGGAGGTAGGAAGCAAGAATGGCAAAATAATGAAACATATCTTTGTTTAATCATTATTTCTGATATTTTGGCTGTTTGTTCTTTAGTTCTTTTGGTTGCTTTAGCTGTATATTTTCATATGTGAAAAGTATCTGGGTCATCCTGTAAATAAAGTAATTTTGCATAATAAAAAGAACAACATAGATATGGAATTTATTGGTGGATGTCTTATTATTTTAATTATAAAAATATTTACTCAATGTCCAAAGAGTATGTTTTTTAAAAGTATTATGCATAAGAGGCAGGCTGAAATCCAGTTTTAGATATGAAGTAGAACTCACTACCTTAAATCTGAAGATGTATCAAAAATTCCTGTTCAGTGCAATTTCCTCTACCTGGTATACTTTATCCAATTTACCATTGGGATGCTTTTCCCTCATGTTCACTCAATATTTTCGTCTCCTAAATGTCTTTCCCAACAACTCTTATTCAGTCTTACCTCTCTGCAAGAAGCACCTTTCTTTGTAACGATGTTTTCTACCTTCTAGTGTGGCAGGTATGAAGTCTGCTTCTGCACGCCTTATTTAAGCTCAGCAACATTAAATAGAAAGCACTTTTTCCACCCTTTAAACTATTATCTCCCCTCTGCCATCCAGAGCATCTGCCCAGGCTGTGGGACGCAGGGAGGCAGGTACTGCCCTCTCCCCTGCAGCTCTGACACTCAGCAGACGTTTGTCTTTGCACACTTAGCTCTGGGAAGGGGGATTTTCTCACACAAACCTGTGATGCTGTTTGTGTTTCCTCCTAACTGAAACCCGTGACAGCCCCGGACCAGCAGGCGAGATGGTACCGGTGCTCACCAAGCTACTGGGTGTAGGACAGTGACAAGCAGCAGAGAAGTGACATTACCATACAGACAAAAAGAAGCTGCCCACTCCTGCCAGTAACTGGACCCCAGATTCAGAGCCTCATCAAATGCCGGGAAACTCTTTGACCACCAAAGGCTTTGGATCAGGCTGGATCCTTCTGGAAATTACCAAATATCACATAACTTGTGCAACAACGCTTCAAGATCAAACCCATTGTAAATATATGTATAGTGGATGTGCTTGCATGCAAATATATACGTGTGTGTACAAATAAAATAACCCATTGATATTAATTCAATATGTTTATTTTTTTTAAATGAGTGTGAAAAGACGTGTCAGAAAAATATTACATAATTTATTTTTTTTTTTTGTGAGGTGTTCTTCTATAGTGTGGAATAATATCCTATCCAAGTCATACAAAAACTGCTAGAGCTCCTGCTAATACAGAATTCAAGTTTAAAATATGATTTTAACTATTCAGGTTTTCTAAGTACTCTTGTGTGTGTGTGTGCATGCGCACGCGCGTGTGTACGCCCTCTGGAATGAATGCCTATTATCATGTTTCCTTTTAGAGCTTCTGCTTCAAAAACATAATGCATAATCAGTTTGATTATGTGACAAGCTGTTTCATCCTTTTGCTTTCTTTTTTTTTTTTTTCCCAAGCAATTTTCTAGGTCATGTTTGCATTAGGTCTTCCTTTAAAAAAAAAGAAAATCAGAGAGATTTTCTGTGGAATTTCTTTCCGTCAGCAATTGCAGTCATTGTTTGGAGAGCTAATTTTCATGGTATTTATAAGTGATTAGTTTATTTTTGCTTTGGAAAATCAGAAATCCATTTAGGCAGTAGGAATATAAGCCATTCATAGAATACTTAAAATACAGCCTTCAAGAAAAATGGAAATAGCTATAGTTAAGATTTGTTCAGGTCAACTTTTTTCACCAGCATCATTCAACTTGCAGTCTTTAGTGACATGAATTAAAGGAGAAATTGCCTATAAAAACTTATTCTAAATATTTTAAATTAAATCTATTCAAGTGACAACATCTGCTTGTTTTTTTCTTGAGAAATATATTTGAAAAGGATGCCACTGTCTTACATTATGCTCAAGATACACTGGAAAACTGTTACGGAACGCAGGACCAACAGTTCCATAATCAATCAGTGGCAGTTTAAAACTAGCCTGACACTGAGTCTTAATGGACCCGGTCAGTCAGTAAATTTGGGAATGTCACTTGTCCTTGGTCACCCCTGCTGGTAGCGTACTGGTAGATGCAGGCTTAAGGGAAAGAAATTCCAGAAAATCCAGGAGTTAGTAGTATTCCTCATGCATCAAATACTTTCTGAAGCAGATCCCACAGCTGGCAAAAAGGGAGAGGCTGGATTTGTACTCAAGATGTTGAAGGCAATGGAGTTGTTCCTAGCTGTTGTATGGGTATCCTCTGTGAAGGTGGAAAATAATTTAAACTCATCTTTACATCTTTGCTCACTACTGTTTATTATTTATTTTCTCAGTGCTCCAGCGCTGATCCCTCAGATGAAGCCCTGGCCCTGCAGAAGCCATCAGGAGTGTCCCCAGGCTGGAATCTGATTTCCAAAAGTTTTAAGTACAGACTGGATGCTGTGGGTGGTTAGCCCTTCTCCCAAATGCTGTTCTGCATCTTCTGCGTTGGGCACTTCATCACTGAAGACTATAGTGCTTTTGTTATGAATTCTGCTCCTAGGAGGAAATTGTCACCGAGAAAATGAATATAATAATACCCCTCAGCCTAACAATGATACTATAAAGAAAAATATAATTCATACATTTTTTTGAGACATTCGGGTACTGTGGCAGCAGAAGTCACCAAAAAAAAAAAAGACTATGAGGAAAAGGATAATTCTGTGCTAAGAATACTGTACAGCAAATTGGGCCTAGGGCCATGATATAACTAATGAGGAGAAACTGAAATACTGAATAGCTGCCTCATTCACCAAGCACTATTCATCCAGGTTGCTACTGGAGGCGAGCAACCTACAGTAAAAATAGCAGGCAGTAATTTGAGTATGAAGTAACTTCATTAATGATTTCTTCGTACGGCATGTATACAATGAAGACAAATAAAGATAGGCTAAGTTCAACAACTACAAGAAGAACAAGGCCCCCAACTTTTGAATACTCAGCTTAACTAATTTAACAATTTTTAAACATTCTTCTATAGAATTGAACTGCGTATCATTAAACTTTAAACCTAACATATGATTGTTGCTTTTAATAATATCATGCAGAATGACTCGTATCTAATAATACATATTGCTTTACACCAAGACCTTACCCAATAAAGGAAAGCAAAAAACTTTGATTTAATCTCTCAAAGAACAGATTTCTTCTCAACATGCATTCAATTAGCAGTACATGCAATGTATATCCAACACTGTATTTTCCTCATAAAGATATAAAAGAAGATGAGGCTAAGTATGCTGTATAATAGGTTGGAAACATTCTGCAGGGAGTGAAAACATATTTGCAACATTATCACATTTTCATATCATTGTATAATTAGATAAATATATTCAATTGTATTTCTCATTTTTTGACCAGTGTTGCATTTTCTCAGTCTCTATCTAAAAGCTTGCAGGCATAACTGAGTTGGATAGGGATCACGTGAAGAACACTGAGCCACCTCTGCCTGCAAAACCTGACTTGTAGACATGATTTTACCATCAAAATGACTATTTTGGTGTCGGAATAAGAGAAGTTTTTTCAATATCTAACCGGTGAATTTATTTTAAGCCAAAGAAACCTTTTTTGAGAATGAATAGTATCTCCCTGGGACATGTAAAAGATGTGAATAAGGCTACAGAGTGACTTTGGAAGTATGCTTAGCCACCATCACCACCTTTTCTGATGTTCAGTGAATTGAGTTCTTCTTGTACCTCAAAAAATACACCAAACAGGGGAAAAAGAGGAAGATTACTTTAATGTATATTTCTGAAAAGTAAAGAAGTTATTTCTGGGAAGGTGAAGGAAAACAGCAAGGAGAAATTTGAATTCAGTAAAGACACTTGCCATGAATGAAGACTGGCAGTTGATGACTAGCCCAGAATATGTCCTTTTCCATCCTTGGAACGTCACTGACTACCACCATTACTTCCTTGCACGTGTTCCTAAAAGAAGTATTAATTCTGTTTTAATTTTCCAATATTCTAAATTTCTCATACACTACCCTCCAGATATTTCAGTTTTCAGACATAAGAGAAGATCCTGTAGCATCAGAACTCACAAAAAAAAAAAAAGCTTTCCTGGGTTAGACTAAAGTTCCACCACCTTGTGTGAATGAGGGCTTGGTCAGACATAACGCTTACAAAAAGTAAGAAACTAGGCTCATCTAGGCTGATCTGTCCAGATACAGACCCAGCTTCCTGTGCTTTTTGGCTGTACTGCCATGGTGCTGTTACAGCATTCCCCACGGCACTTTCAAGTCCATATTCCATGATCATTTATCCAAGTTGCCTTGCTGCTGGGAGGTGTTGGGGTGGCACAGAGGCGCTAATGACAGACCTTTGTGGCAGAAAGGAGGCAACCATAGAATCATAGAATCATTCAGGTTGGAAAAGACCCTTGGGATCATTGAGTCCAACCATCTACCCTACTCTACAAAGTTCTTCCCTACACCATATCCCCCAACACCACATCTAAGCGACTCTTAAACTCATCCAAGGATGGTGACTCAACCACCTCCCTGGTCAGCCTATTCCAATGCCTGACTACTCTTTCTGTAAAGAATTTCTTCCTAATGTCCAGTCTAAACCTACCCTGATGCAGTTTGAGTCCATTCCCTCTTGTTCTATCACTAATTGCTTGTGAGAAGAGACCAGCACCAACCTCTCTGCAGTGTCCTTTCAAGTAGTTGTAGAGAGTGATGAGGTCGCCCCTCAGTCTCCTCTTCCTCAAACTAAACAGTTCCAGCTCCCTCAATCGTTCTTTGTACAATTTATTCTCCAGGCCCTTCACCAGCTTCGTTGCCCTTCCCTGTACCCGCTCCAGCACCTCGATATCTCTCTTGTATTGAGGTGCCCAAAACTGGACACAATACTTGAGGTGTGGCCTCACCAGTGCTGAGTACAGGGGCACAATCACTTCCCTACTTCTGCTGGTCACGCTATTTCTAATACAGCCACTGGCAATACCTGGTGTCAGCAGCCCCCTGCTATGTGCTCCCTCACGTTGCCTGGGAAAGCACCATCCCCAAGGTGGTAGCCTAATTCTGCGAGGGCCTAATTCTGCGAGGACCCTGCAGCATGGGGCCACAGTGCCCTCGCACCCTCAGGCATGGTGTGCACTTCCAAATCCCTCTGACACAAGCAGCACCCAGTGCCCTCCTGTTTACAAAACCCAAGCAGCCGCAGGTTATCTATCAGCGGAGTAAAATCCTCGTGTCACAGAGGAATCCCCCACCCAAATCCATCTTGGAAAAGCCTACGCTTTGCCCACAATCACAGCCAGAGCCAGCTGCGTTCCCACAGCAACAAACACAACTCCTACAACAGGGCCCAGCTTTTTGGCAGAGCCCGACCTCCTCCTGCCAGGGCCCCGACGCCCAAGCTGGCAGTGCAGGGCAGGGCAGGGCAGGGCAGGGGGTTGCTGCGCAACCTGGCTGCAGGGCAGCCATCCTCCGGGGCAGCGCTCCTCAGCTAAAGCACGCTTTGATGACTGGATCCCTGCATTTTTGTGCGAGGAGTCATTTGTTCCCTTAGCAGCCAACATTTCTGGCTGTATCTTGTATGTGATCAGGCAGGCACCGCTTCCTTCCTCTCATACCCACTGGAAAAAAAAGCCGTGCCCGGCTGCAACATTTTTGTGTCAGGTTACAGCGCTGCCGACAGCCGGTGCTCACCGACACGCAGGCACACAGGGAGATAAAGGCCAGGCAGGAGTGGTGTAGGGTCCAAAGTGTTCCCTGTGCTTCCCAGAGTGAGTCCCCTGGATGCCTGCCTGCTTTCTCCCGCTTCTCTTCCTGCCCCTCCGTTCCCTGCACAGCCACATCGAGCCACCTTCTCCCCCCACCCACAGCCTTTCCAGCTTTCCAGTTCCCCTTCCATTACTTCAGGATATCCCAGGCACGACTTGGGAGCCAGAAGCACACGCTGGCCAGCTGTAGGTGGGCACATCTCTGTACCCTCTCACATCCCACAGGGCAGTCCATCTATACTTCAGCCTTCGCTCCAGGGCCTTCAGCGTGTGTGGGGTAGGGAGCTTGGGGGCACCGCAGATGCCTTGGTCCTCTAGATACTCTCTACTGCCCGTGGGACAGCAGGTTGCATCTGCAGCCCCTGGGAACTGGCAAGATTGTTGAGCCAGTGAGGACCTAAGCAATTCACGACACATCCACGCAGTGCGATACCCTCTAATGATCCCCTTTCTTAAGGCCAGTGACTCTGCAAGTAAAACTAGAACACGATGGCAGTATTTTTCTTTCTTGATTTGGTTTTCATTTCTTGGGCAGGGAGGGCAATAAATGTATCAACAAATCAAAAGTAAAAATGTAACAGATGGAATTATCTCATCTGCTATGATCTCATCTTTTGCCTTGAAAAACAGAGGTACTCAGACGTGTTCAGATCACCCCAGTGGGGCCTCGGCCATTGCTCGGGTGCAAATTATCACAGAATGGTTTGGGTTGGAAGGGGCCTTGAAGATCATCGAGTAACAACTCTCCTGCCATGGGCAGGGACAGCTCCCACTAGAGCAGGTTGCTCAAAGCCCCATCCAGCCTGGCCTTGAACACTTCCAGGGATGGGGCATCCACAACTTCTCTGGGCAACCTGTTCCAGTGCCTCATCACCCCCACAGTGAAAAGTAATTTCCTGATATCTGATCTAAGTCTACCCTCTTCCAGTTTGAAGCCATTATCCCTCATCCTATCACTACATTCCCTGATAAAGAGTCCCTCCCCATTTCTCCTGTCGGTCCCTTTTAGGTACTGGAAGGCCGCTATAAGGTCTCCCCGGAGCCTTCTCTTCTCCAGGCTGAACAACCCCAGCTCTCTCAGCCTGTCTTTACAGGAGAGGTGCTCCAGCCCTCACATCATCTTCATGGCCTTCCGCTGGACCCGTTCCAACAGGCCCATGTCCTTCTTGTGCTGAGGGCTCCAGAGCTGGACGCAGCACTCCAGGTGGGGTCTCACCAGCGCGGAGCAGAGGGGCAGAATCACCTCCCCCGACCCGCTGGCCACGGTGCTCTTGCTGCGGCCCCATGATTTGCGCGACAGTTATTCCAGGACATCATCATAAACTGTAACATTAAACACAGCCGGAACTCTGCGGCTCAAGAGCAATTCTCTACCAGAGGGAGGCTTTGCAGGTGACGGAAACCGATCAGAAACGGGTAACTACACCACCACAACCTCCAACTCCCGCCGCCGCAACTGAAGGGCTCCCGGCACCTCAGCCCCCGCCCCGTCCCAAAGGCCGCGGGCCAGGCCGGCCCCGCCCCTCGCGCCT
>JAHREE010150001.1:0-13739 GCA_033628505.1 Tringa tobata | reverse complement strand
TGAAAGGTCCCTTCCAAACCAGGCAATTCTATGATTCTGTAAGATGATCTCATTCCAACTATTGCTGCTACTATATTGTTATTGAAAATAGTATATATGTAGCAAGGGGCAGAACTTCATTATGTCAGACAATGGCAGACAAACAGGGATACCACAGGAAAGGCCATTACTGCCTATAAAGGTTAATGAATCTTAATTCCCCTTAAAGTAGTCATGAAGGGTTACATAGTGATTTAAGATTACTGGGTCTACACATGTGAAATACAGCCTGAATACATGAGCCTAAACTACATCTATATGTAAAAATGAAGGTGTTCATTAGAAAGTGGAACCAAATTACAGGTTGTAACAAATTTGTTTTAAATTCATGCAGAAGATCTGGAGGTGTTTCCGTTGTGCCTGTGAGTCTGAGAACTGTAAGAACGCCTTCTCCAAGTAAAAACCTAACCTGTTAAGAGAAGATGAATGTGGAAATCCAGAAAAAGATTCAACTCTGACCCATTTGGAAGATAAAATAAGCCTGTGATATCCTGTTCGTTCACCAGGGAGTCATACTTATATCATTGAATTGTTACAGCCAGCCAGAATACAGGTATTTATATATTCTGTATGATCCAAGTGCTTAAAATTGCTTTCAACTGTTGACTTCAGCGGAGATGAATGAAAGAAATTTATAGGACCGCTGCAGTGTGTAATGATCCCAGGAATATCTCCTGTGTACATCATTCCCATCCGTTCCAGGAGTTCCCAGGGCATTGTGCAAACCCTCCAGCTGAGAGGTCAGCGCAGCCACCGCTGCCCAGCTCCCCCACCGCCTGCTGCCAGCTGATGGTGGCTCAACAGGAAACAGCTACATAGCACAGGTGGCTCGTAGGGTCATTTGGATGGGTGCCTTTTGGAAAAAAAAAAAAGGGGGAAAAAAAGAAGGAAAAAGAGAGAGAAAAAAAAAAAGAACTAAAAAGAAATGTTTCAATACGAGTGGGAAAGATGAGTCCTGTTCCTCACTGAAACTGTCCAGACAGACTCTCTTACGTTTGTCCATGTCCCATGATGTGTTTGGAGAGCCAGGAGAATGGCTGGATGTGTTATCCAAACACAGAATAACACACGTAACAGCTCTGCTGTGACACTGACCAGTCAGCACAGCTTCCCTTGGACATCAGCTGCACATGATGGAGGCAGAGATGAGCAAATCTTCCTGGATCCGTGCCCACAGACAATTCGTGTCGCCCCTTTACTGCTGTTTGGACTACCTCTGTCTCTTCTGTGTAGTCTCCCCCTTCAGTCCTGACTCCTGCCCTGTTGCTTCTTGCTGTGGAGTCAAGGCCATGTGTTTTAATGGGGGCGGGGTTCAGGAAAGGAGGGAGCATCTCCCTTTTCCTACAGAGAAGGAAGTTTTAAAGAGTCTCAGAAGGATTCTCTTAGCTCTTCTGATTATGTTTCTAGGTTTAGGATGGGCACAAAGTATAAATTAGACAAAAGGTTGTAATATGCAAAACCTGGAAAATGTCCAAATCTTTCATATTTAGCATCTTCCAGGTACAGCTTCCCAATAATTTCTAACTCCACAGCTTAATCTCTAGTAATGCTTAGTTTTGAATTTAGCTTAAATGTGGCAAAGAATCGAGAGCTAACTGAATTACTACCCAGCCCTTGGGTATTTCAGTAAACTCCAAAAAGACCCAGTAAGACAGAATAGAAGAGGAGAGCAATAGATTTTGTAATTAAAAAGCTGCCAGTCTCCTGAAGTTGACTAACTGAGTTAAATCATCTAAGCCTTTCAGACTGAGGTATTTGCATCTTCAGCCCCAAATCATTTATAAGCAGTTGCAAATGATGGCATATATGTAGAAATACCTCTCATGGTAAATACTGCCTATAAAACTATAGTACTGGGCATAGCAGGTTACAGCAACCCAAGAGACAGGAGAGGTGAGGTACCCACCTCCAAACTGGGATGATGCAATCTCCCGGTCAAGTGCAGCTGAGGAAATTAAACAGTTTCGGAAACCATAGTTATTCCTTTTCAGCCACCTGAGACCCTGAAGCCTCAAGGACTCTTGTGTGCAGGACACACCGATGTGGACACCTGACTTTTACAATAGTGTCTTCGAGGACAAGGCATCACAGTTGCACAGGGAAGTGGTCCGACTGTCCTTTGTGTACCTGTACTGCTTTAGCAACATGCCATAAAGCAGGCTGGAACAGTTCTTCCACCTCTGCCAGTAGGCTCTCCGAGGAGGTAAGAGCGTGGTGAGAGTACGCACGGTGCAGGAGGGTAGACCACACTCGAATGCCAGTTTGCTGATAACTGGACGTGGGTTGATGGCACTCTCCTGCCTGAACTCCGGCCACGTGGCCTGATTCATCCCAAGGATGGTGTGGAGCATCAGTGTGTGTCGTCACCAGGTCTTTGGGTGCTTGTGAAAGCAGCTGAGAGCTCTTCTATCCGTAACCCCAGCAGCAAAGTTGAGGTCCTCCATCGCTGCCTTGGGTAGGACTGTTCCCTGATCCTGGCCACGGGTGAGGTGCTGGAGCCACGGGGCTCTCCCTGGGGGACCTTTTCACTAGAGAGAGGGAAGGGAGGGAGGTGGACCCCTGCCAACAGATCTGAAAAAGAAGGGTCTTTTGCTCATTATCTGGATATATATTGCCATTGCTGGTTTTGCCTGGCTTTACGACTGTGGTCCCTCTTGCCTAATAAAGATCTGGGAATGCGAGTGAGCGGTGGAAATCCATCTCTTTAAGAGCTCTTGGGGAGGGTATGTTTAGTTTTCTCAGGTTTCTAAGTGGAGACTGGAATTTAGTCCTTTATCAAGAGGGGCCATAGGGATATTAAATCCAGACATTTTCTCTGCTGTTAACCACCTGGCAGAAAGGTTACGCTAATTACATCAGATGTATTTTCTCAAATTTTCCTGCTTCTATTAAGAGCATGAGGCTTATGTCAGAGGAACCGGTCTGACTGCTAGGAAACGCAACCTGTCTTATCCACATCTTGGTTCTCAGATTGACCAGGTGACAGAGAGACCCTCGTGGGAGTCATGGCGTGGAGACAGAAACGGGCAGGTCGTGAGAGACGAGCGTGGCAGAAAGGACCTGACTCTGTTACCGCAGAGGTCCAGGTCTGTAGACACGGGGTACTGTGCCAGCAGACAGGGCACAAGACTATGTGGCTTGGAGCTTGGCTTAGTAGGAGCAATGGAAGTGATTTTTATGCTGTGCAAATGGCTCTCTACTTTCTTCCTAATGCTCAACAGACATTTTTTGGGGGTTGCCATTGTGAAAAAGATGGGAATGGTGAAGCAGATGTTGGCTTGGTCCAGAGAGGGAGGAAAAGAAAGGAACGAGAGGTGGGAGAGAGCCCACATTTCTGACACTAAAGATAAGCCCTTATATTCTCCAACAAATCTGTGCCCCTGTAGCAAATGCCACAGTTTGGACAGCCATCATCTCAAACCCTCAGGTATCACCCATGTAAACTGGAGTGTCTGGCCTTTTATTACTTTTCCTTGTGTAGTATTTTGGGATTTTTTAATTTTTTTTTTGCCAAGGGTGCCTCAAAACTCGGCTGTGTTAAGCTGTGGGCCAAGCTTTGGTGGAAACTTACAGCACTAGGATTTATCTGGGAAGCAGAAGTGTTAATTTTTACCTCCATCCAAAAACAAATTTCCCAGAAGTTATAGTGGCAAAACCAGTTTTTGGTAGAAAAGAAAATCATTGTTATGCACAAAAGAGAGAAGCACAATAAAAAGTCATAGTTAAAAAGGGAGAAAAGTAAAATATGATTTGACCTTGTTCTTTCAAGCAGAGACTCAGGCATGAAACTGCATTGTGGGCTAAAACTCTTACATTTAATGACAGATCTTCTGACATGCTCCCACCAGATGCTTCTGTAGATTGGAAATGAGCAACAGGGAAGAAATATGGTATTTTCTTACATGATGCAACAAGATGTTGTACTTCCTGGCCACATATAAAATGAATTTACAACGGAAACATGCCAGAAATGCCTGAGGGTAACACTAGCCATAGCAGAACACTGAGTCTTTTTTTTTTTTTTTTTTTTTCCAGCACTGAATAATGGGACTGAGTGTAATTTTTCTTAAAACAACCCCAGGATGGGTGGCTGGAGAGTGAGATCAAGGTTCCATGTTTCATAGGGCACATTGGGAAAAAGTTATTGTGGAATCAGATCTCATATGCACATATGTCCTCTGTCACACACACTTAGATAACTCTCAGGTTTATTTATTGCAACAGACCCCTACAGTGATGACATTATGAAATTATTATTATTATTACTATGAATAATTGCATAATTTTCTCTGATTCTAGTTATTCCTATTTCCTGCTAATACATGCATGTCAATGCTCTTCATTGCTGGAGTGACTGGAAGCATTTCCCATGGTTTGCAACATATAGCTTTAAGGTCCTCCAAGCAAAGGGGAAAAATATACCTCGACTCTTTTTGGCCTTGAAACTAGGCAACAGATTTGCAAAATATTTAAGCGTGAGGCTACCAGGTCTCTGCCAAGGTCACCGTAACCTATAAAACCACTCCCACTGATTTCATTAGGCTTTATATTACCCTGAAAAGACCAAAGCCATCAGAGCTGCCTATTAGTACAAAGCATGGAAAAGAGGGATAGCCAATCTCGTAATGCATGTTCAGTAGTAAATTGACCTGCACCAGGACCCATGTGTCTCAGGGGGCTGAAGGGTCGCGCTGAGCAGTTGGTGATGAAGAGCCAGGCAGGGAGAGGGGTGGATTCGGATGCTGGTTACAATAGTGCAAACCTCCCTTTTGGGATAAGCAATGGGAACAGGAGAAAACACCACTGGGGAGTAAGCTGAGAGACCTGGAAGACCTTAATGCCTTAGTTAGGGCTCTTTGCCTTGGTGTCAGCTCTTCCACACCGATGCACATCTGCTTTCCTAACCACAATGCTATCCGAAGCCTCCATCTTGGTTAACATTTCATCATTCACACTCCGGGAATTATCATTTCCTCTAGACATGCTGACAAAGCTCATTGTTTATTGCTCACAGCATGTCAGAACTGCTGGTTTTGCTTTGGACTGCAAGATGTTTGGAAAGCCACATGCTTTTTCTGAAGCCGGCTCAGTCCCCTCCGTGCCAGCCTTGGCTGCTGTGTTTGCTTTCATCCAGAACGCCGGATCCTGTCCACGATGAGCCAGAGCAGAGGAGAGCGTCAGCTTAAGACTGACCAAACAGCACTGGATTTCATGTAATCATGGCCAAATTCTTCCTGGCAGCCACAGGCACAGCCTTTTCAGCAGCGATGGCTGGCGGTTTTCTACCTTTCTCCTTTCTCCGAACCCATGGATAAGCCTGTCTGAGGAGTGAGCCAGGGAAGGTGATCTGGAAATGTTCCCCTCGCGCCGTTCCTCCCACCCAGGGGAGATTATGGCTCTTCCTGGCAATAGTATTGCCCATGGAGGGATTATAATGGGAGAGGAGGCCATGCACCACCCCTTCTGGAAAAGGAAGCAATCTTCAGCTGTGGTCCAGTGCTTTAGGTGCCCTCCCAGTGCTTCCCCTAAAATGGGGGCAGCACCTGGCTGCTCACTGACCNGGTGTCCCTGCCCATGGCAGGGGGGTTGGAACTCCATGATCTTTAAGGTCCTTTCCAGCCCAAACCATTCTAGGATTCTGTGATTAGTTACTGCATTTCGTATGACAGGACATACATTTTTCCATAAATTCCTGAAATTTAAATTAGCACAAAATCCACAGGACTAGTCCTACAGATCCGTGCAATGTTACCTCTGCCTGCACAGCTCAGCTCTCATTTCACTCCAGGGGCAGTGAGAGCTGAGTTTTTGATGGAAGGCTCAATTTCTGTCTTGCAGGAAGAGTCCTGAACCATATAATCTGATCTCCCCAGCTAAAGGACAACCTTCTCCTGGGTGACCTGTCCTGCTCACAGCAGTACTGTAGGCAGGAGAGAGGACACATGGCACAGGAGCTGCCCAGGGCTCCTGAGCATGAGCTGAAGCCACCCAAAGGCAGTCCAGGTGACAAAAAATGACTCAGGTGGAACGAGGGCAGCTGCACCCAATGAGTGGAGGCAGAGGAGCTGGAATGGACTAAGAGCTGTTAAGTCCATCTGTAAGTAAGTGGCAGCTAGGGGCTGCCCTCTGAACGTAGCAATTCCACAGGGACAAGCCAGGTGATGGCAGCACTCCTCATTGCATGAGGTAGACGTTCTTGAAGGCACAGGACATTCTTGAGGGCACAGGACACATCCTCATCAGTATGGAGGTCCCTCTGCATCCAGTGATTCCTTCCAAGGTTGGGTTGCTCCCCCCATGGTAACCCTGAAGGAACCAGGCCAGCCTGGGGAGGTAGTAAGGAGCAGTGGAGGGTTTGTTATCACTGGGAAACCAACAAGTGGTTTGAACAGTTGTTTGGGAGGACAGAAAACTCCTGAGGGTCACCGGTGCTGATGACAAACAGCAGCTTGACCATGAAGACCACAGGAAGGTGCGTGATACTGCTCCCCACCAGCACCTTGCTTGGTCTCACTCTGCTGCCTTGGCCTGACAAGCTCCTGTAGATGTGATCAGTCTCCTGGAGCTTGTTATCCCCTGTTTTATTTGCATCACACCGGACCTCTCCAGGTGATTAAACAAAAGCTATCTTTTTATTATTGTTGTTGTTTTTACTGTGCAATTGCTATGTCCTTTATTAGGGCTTTGCTTTTCCGGTGAGGAGTAATCTCTGGAAACTTGGATAGGATCCTTTGGCTCACACTAGAAAAGGTAATAAAATCCTGGGAACCCAAAATGCTTCTCTGTTGTTTTTACCAAATCTCTTTTCCCATCTTGAAAAATGTGCTTCTCTGTTCTGATTTGTTTCCTGATTTAGGGAAAATTTCTTCCTAACCTGGCAGCCTTCCTCCTGTCCAGCGGATCGGGCACTAGAGAGGCTATGACCAAGTGCTCAGAGGGCTTCACAGACCTTCCTTCTGCTCTCCACCACACTTCTGCCTCTCCCTACAGCTACAAGGAAGCCACTTATTTCCTCATTGCTCCAGGTTCTCTGCCACCTTATGATATAATATTTACTTACCTTTTCAAAGCATTTTAAATCTCCCTAGGAATGCATTATAAAAGTGCATTAGTGTTATTACTATTCTCCGTTGTGTAACTTGGAGAAATGGCTTACGTAAGGCTGGCTCCTCTGTCCCCTCTCTGACCCCCATCCATTGTCCCAGTGCTGCTGCCTCCTCCCTGCCACAGCAATAATTAAGCTCCGGTTTCCCAGTATCCCTCCTCAGGCTCCTACCCAGCCCTTGGGGAATAACCATCCAGTCCCCTCTACATCCGTCCAGAGACGGGCAGCTTTGGATTCAAAGGTCCTGCTGCTTCTCCACACCTCTGTGGGACATGCCTGCATTATAGTCCCAATATAAGCTTTCAGAGGCTCCAGACTGACTTGTATGATCTGAAAGCCCCCTTTTCTGTCATCCCTGAAGTACCCCATCAACAAAAAAGTTATGTATTTCTTTATAACTATGACATGAGTTTTATCAGGAGGACATTTTTAATCTTTTACCCTCATTCTCTCAGATTAAGCTTTTACCAACCAAGTATGGTATGACCATAAGAGCAGTCATTTAGTATCCTGAAGTAGAATGCGTTCAGATGCGATGGTGGGAAGACTGAAGCTCCTGATGGGGATGACATAGCTGAATGCTGATGTGCTACTGACTGTGACCTGCTTTCTCTGCCACAGCATTTTTCTTTTTAGTAGGTAAGTTACATTTTTTTGTTCCCTTTATTAGCTGTCATGCCAAAACACCTATTTTCAGTGAGATAAAAGGCTGTCAAAACAGCAGGTACTTAAACTAACAACACAGTGTAGGATCTTTCACTAAACCAGCTGGCGACAGGAATCTGAAGGGTGCAAACTAGCGAGACTCCTCCATGCTCTTCTTCCTCTTTCTCTTCCTCCTTTCCTGAAGGATATCAGGCCACATCCTCACCAATTTATGTGAAACAGCTGCCAGGTTTCATGCCAGAGGTGACTGCATTTCAGAGACAAGCAAATTTACTGCTGTGCTGCTGCCAGATACTGATCTCATGTACATTTGCCTTGGCTTTTCAAACAGCTCCATTGGACTCCGGTGGAGCAGCTCCAGCCTGACCCCAGCATTAGACAGCTCTGAGCCCATTCCACTATTTTTTGGCATTCAAAAAATGTAAAGTCTGTGTCTTATAACAACGTACCCATACATTCTGCCATCCTGTTAACTCCTGTCTCACACAGGCGCTCTCTCTCTCACTCATAGCCAATTATTTAGACAAGAACTGGTGACTAATAGAAGCAATTTGTAGGAAACACGCTGTTCCCAAGTGACCAACAGCAAATTGCTAATGACTGACATTAGAATGACCGTTCTCCAAAGAGGAATAGCTGAAAGCCCACTGTGCACAGCACCGATCACATTTAACACCAAAACACCCCCCCGGCTGACGCTGACACCTGCCATTTATCCTGGCTACTGCTTGCCTCCTTTCTCCGGTACATCTGTAACAGCAATTACACTGAAATGCAACAACCACGTATTTGTTTACACAAACACGAAATGTGATTTAAAACACTTCGGTAATGTGACCTTATAAACTTGATGGGCAAAATATTAAAAATACGAATGCACTATAGGGAGCAATTCTGCACTTCCCAAGGAGATGGATCATAGGGCTTAATAGATTGTTTCCATCTCTGAAATTTCTGAGTCATGATGAATGGAATTTCTTAGTATTTGAAACAAGAGAGGGGCATGTTTAAAAAGACTGGAGAGGACTGCAGTGTAAAATCTTTGCACTATAAAAAAGGCAGCCTTGGGTTTTATTGCCCCTGCAGGGAGTCTCCTGTGAACCAAACAGCAACTAAATCAAATAAACATTTCTGAATTAAATCCATCTTCTCTTTAGCTTTGGGGAGTTTAAAAAACCCAGTAATTTATTGAATTGCCTTTCATGGTTATACCTGCAGATGCTTTTTGAATTTGATAGCAAAAACATTTAAACTCACAGTGTTTCCCAAATCAGCTAAATCCGTTATATCACCCGTGCCAGTTACTATATTTGTAGGGCAGTAAACAGTGGCCTTTATTGTTTGCTGTTCATGGGACTGTGTGTAAGAATGAGCTTAGTCTGTCTCCAGAGATATACACCTACCTTACTGGCACCAGAAATATTATACCAGCTTAAATCAGTACAAGCTTTCCATGCTGTCACTGCCTCCCCTGTTTTGATTTGGTGACAGTAATCTCTACTCACTCCTGTGTTGATACCCTTGGAGTCAAGGCCCCTTCTCTACTTCTGCTGTTTCTGAAAAAAAAATAAAAATATAACAAGTGCAGCTTAGGCATGTTATGAACAGTTAGCAAATTTCCACACCTAAGAGGGTATGTGGGCTCAGATATCTGCTTAACTTTGCAAGCAGATGGAGAGGTGAAAATCCTTACGTGGGCTTGTCATATCCTTATCTTGAACCCTCCAGAAAAACAGGAAAATGAAGGCGAGAAGGTGAATGATCCAGACATCAAGTAACTCAGCTCGTCTCACAGACAGTGAAATTTGTTTAGAAAACCCAAGAGAGAGGAAAAATCCAGACGGATGTGGAGTACTGCAGTTTTGGCAAACGAGCTCCATGAGGAGTGTTAGGGCAGAGTCCAGGGATTAGGGCAGAGCCATCCTAAAGGGTTTTAGGAGCAAACACAGCAGAGGATCTGATGATGGTACCTACACTGCTCTCTGGGGCGGAGGTCTTTGGAGAGAGCATCTCATGACCTCCCACTCTTGCATTCAGGATCCCTTGTATCTTTTCCTTTCTGCCACATAATCTTTTCCTCCTCTTCCCACTTCTTCAATTTACCATTTTATAACATCTCTGGGGCTAATTCTGCAATTGTTTACATGGTGTAGGACCATTAGGAAAGCATTTAACACATTCTGGTGTGACTTAGGAGGTGGAAAAAGCCATATGAACAGCAGGCCCATAAGTAGCTTGTGGGTCACAATTTGAAAACCTTTTGATGGAAGCACAGCCCAGGCCATTTAGCAACAAGAGCTCCTAGAGAGTCTTCTCATTCAAGTGACTGAGGCTTTCGCAAGGAACAAGAGAACGTGAGTTTTCTTTCTGCTGATTTTTGGCAGTTCTAGGGGGGTGTGACTGGTTGCTTAAAGATATTTTCCATATAGCTTATCTTTTCTTTCCTTTTGAGTGCCACATGATCTATCATTTCCCTCGGCTCAGATATAGGCCCCAAGGGGACTTAGTCTATGCGTAAATGCAGAACTAAGCAATAATGATTAAAAACCAAGATGTTTTAGGCACACTGCTGTTTCTAGTGACACTGGTTTCAAATGCTTTCCCCTCTTGTCTCCCCTCTTTCAGTGGCTTGTTACGAGCTTTGTGATCCAGGTGAGCTATGCCAACACAGATGGATGGAAGTGTCCCACTGCAAATCTTGAGACACTTTGTAAAGGCAACCCCAGCTACAGCAAAAAAAAAAAAAAAATAAAAAAAAAAATCCCCTTTTATGTGTAACTATCAACATCTTAAAGTCTTCATTCCATACATTTCCAAGTCCTGTCAGTGGAAGGATGGTAGCTTGTCTCATTTCCTGGTCTCACTTTCTATTTCTCAGGCACTAGCACAACTAGAAAGTCTGAATCATTTTTAATTTCACCCCCTTCTGAAAAGGTTTTCATTGATCCCCCCCACTGTAGTCAACTCTTTATTTTTTCGGCCTCTTTTCCACATGAATATTGATCGTGAGGCCATGCTGGCTTTCAGTCTGGCTGCAAGCCCCCCCTCCAATAGCTTTTGAACCTTTTTGCTGAATTTAACTCAAATTTGATGGAAGGGCGGCAGTCTCAGAAACAACCATAGCCCTACAAGATCTGTTAATACAGACAACATGCCAGAGGAGCAAGAACTAAAATCTGTGCCCCCACTGATCAAACATTATTGTTCCTCTTGGCAGCTGGTACCCACTGGCCAGCCCATACCTACTGCTTCTTGCTTCATGGGGCTGTCGTCCGTGGTATGGGGAGGACATGGAATTAATGAAGCTGGGATGGAGGTGGGCTGAGGGACGCAGGGAGTGAGTTTGTTGGAAATCAGGCCTCACTGCTTCCAGCTTTCCCCACAGGTCTTCTTTTGTGGCTAAGTTAAATCGATATTGTTTTATTTCAAACATGTCGAAAGCTTGACTTCAGCTTCAAATGGCATTATTTTTGTGGAGGTAAAGCCAGTAGCTTAATATTATTTCAACAAAGCCTTCTGAAATGCACATACATTTCCAGTCAGCCGGATTCTTCCTTTTTGCTGAATACTGAACATTCTTTTCTTCCCCTCACTGTTGTCTTTGGCTGTAGAAATTGTACTTTCCACTTTCACAAAAACTGTAGGGGCATTATGAATGCCTGTATTTTCCTTGAGCAGACTTTTTGCTTTCTAACAAAATGGTTACACTAACTCACCTCACGCAAGTTCAGTGTTAAGTATGTGATTGTAAAGCACAAGGTGCTTATCTACTTTGCCTGTGTAGTTGCAATTGAAAATTAAATTCTCCTTTGTATTTTCTAATAGAGTGACACGGGGAATGGTTGAAAAGATGTCATGTTCTTCTTCAGCCTGCTGCATGTCAATGTGATAGACAAAATGATTTCTCTACAAAGAGTACAGAACTGCTTTGGGGCCCGTGAGGAAAACAGAAATACAATTACTCGTTATTATCTGACTTACCAAATTGTTTTCTCCACAGTAATAAATAAAATATCTTAACTGGAAGTTTGTATAGCCAGGTGTTGGCATTGTAAGAAGGAGAGCTGTATGGTGTTTCACATTTCCTAATCAAATTACAAACTTTGATTATTATCTCCCGACAGCACTCTCAGCAAGGAGAAAGCATCATTATTCCTACTACACCAATAGGGAGAGTGAAGTGATTTATCCAGGGTCACCCTGGAAGTGGCAGAGGGGCTGCAGTAAGATTCTGGCTGGTGCTTTACTGCTCAGAGATACAAGCTAGAGTGCCAAAGCTCCTTACTTAGCCACAAAATCTTCTTCAAGATTTTATTAACCCATTTTAGCAGGGATTTTTTCCACACAGAGAGCTTCAACCTGAGAGCCAATTAACCATATGCATTTTTTCCCATTATCAGTTTATGAAACTAACGAAAGAAGCCGTGGCTCCCCTGCATTACAATTACCAAAAGCCACACGTAGGTATGACTGAAGTTCCACCTCTCTCACCTTCCTGGACAACAGCAGTACAATAATTTAGGGACAGCTTTCCATTTAGCATTCCAGTGTTGTACCAGGAGGCCTTTTGCAGATGCCATCGCTGCAGATGCCCCGTTCCTATTCAAAATGTTGAGGCTAGCCAGAAGCCTGGCCACAAGTCAATGGCTGACAGCCCAGGACACGTGTTCCCCTCAGAGCCATTCTGCCTGTGTTATTTCTTTCATTCTAAGCTCTTGCGCTTAGCTACTTGAAATTTTGTAGTTTGCCTTCCTCTTGTCATTATTTTCAGGAGGCACCAGTGAGGATTCATTTTGCCTAACTTTATCTATCTGATCAGTAAGAGTGCCACCAAAGTCAGCCATTTCAGCTCCCCACGTGCTGAGCTGCCTTAGACATCCCTTTTAAGATGGAATCGGTCACCTTTTGGAGCTGCCTACAAGGGGGGGGGGACACCCTGATGAGTAATAATTCTGACTAAATGCCTCTTTTAGAGTTAGCACAAGCCAGGTGAACTGAATCACCCAACAAACAGCCTCCTGACACAAGAGACAGTGGAATTTGTCTCTTCAGCTGAGACATTTTGAAGGATTTGGGATGCTATTAGTACCTCTACTTAAGACCTTGTCCAGACCAGTTTTGAGATCGCACAAGGTCTTTAGGAAGCCCGTTCCAGTGCTTGACCATCCTCATTTTGAAGAATTCCTTCTTAACATCTAATTGGGATGTTTCTTGCCGCAACGCGGGACTGACGTCTCTCATCTGTTTGCTGTGCTTCTCTGAAAAGAATCTGGCTTCACTTTCTCAATAACCTTCCACCAGTGGAAGGCAACAACTAAGTTACCCCCTTAGCCCTTATGTCTCCAGGATGAATGAGCAAATGAGATCTCTGAAAAAGGGATGCCAATGGAATTTCCAACATTTTTATGACTTTTAGGATGAGATTCCCAGAAGCCTCATTCCATAATTTTTTTTTTATTCCAAGTATTGACCAAATTTATAAATGATTCTCAGCTCTGCAAAGGTACTTATCAAGGCAACGAATGCTCTGAATGACAGTAGGCACTTCAGAAGAGCCGGTGTTGTCCTCAAAACTAACTGCAGTAGAGAAGAGGGATCTTACCAGAGGAGTGCCCGTGGGCCAATATGTCCCTAAATGGGTATGGGATCAGGTTTTGCCCTGGGATTTGTATTTTGCAGGAGTTTTGCAGAGGGGCATGTTTAGCTGCGCACATGAAATTGTTGTGGGGTCAGAAAGAGAACCCGGGTCGCTCTGGTCTTGATCCAGCAGCTCTAGTCAGCTGGGTACGGGCTCACTTTGGTTTTACACAGGCATAAAACCTTACTTAAAACCTCCTGGAGTTTTCCTTCTTGGACTGGGGGTTTCACCAGATTTGTTTACCTTATAAATCATAGATGTGGAAAGAGTATAAAAAGGTTAACCGCGTCA
>JAHREE010149991.1:0-18391 GCA_033628505.1 Tringa tobata | reverse complement strand
GATGAAAAATAACCCAGAATGTTGCAGCCTGGCAGGGTGGCCAAGAGTGGGGGCAGACGGTGGCTGAGCAGGGCTGGAGGCAAGGAGAGATGGGCAGTGCTGAGCAGAGACTGTGAAGGAGGCCACACTGGCCTCACTCAGCCCTGCTCGATGGGGCCAGAGGTACCAAACCTCATGCACAAAGAGATCAGGACAGTGAGGGACATCAGACAGACAAACGGAGCACAGCTTGCTCTTGCAGCACCGTGCTGGTCCTGTGGGATTTGCACCTGGTAACATGAGAAGCTCAAAATCATTTTGAAATTGCTTCTAGCAGTTCTCCAACCGGTCTGAGTCCTTCAACCACTTGCCCTTCGCATCGTCTGCCTTTATCAGAAGGAAATTGCCTGCAGCTACCTCTGCAAAAGCATTCTTCAAGTGTGGTCTCAAATGCCATCTGTGGAAGATCCTCCAATATCCACCATGAGCATCCTCATCCTCACTTGGAGAGCACTGGCTGGGAAAGGAGCACTCAAACTACGGGCGAGGTTAAAAACCCAAACAAAGAGAGAGGAAAGACCGGGGGGCAATTAATAGGGAGGAATTAGTTTCTTTAGCACTTCCAGCTCCATCAGGCATAAAAGTTTGGGATGCTCTCGGGGGTGGGAAGATTCTTGTCTCAAGGCAAACTGGCCTACTCACTCTATTTATAGCTGAGAGGCAGCATTTTAGCCCTACTGCGGCTCAGCAGAGCCCACTGAGATGCTCGGCACGTTATGCAAGTGCTCCAGAGCCAGGCTGGTCCCCTGGCCCAGCTCCACGTGTGGGTGGTTACCCAGGAGCACAAGGAGATGTCCCAGGCAGGGCAGGAGCCCCCCATCCGGCGTGGGGGTGGCAGAGCTGATCCCCTCCTGCAAGCACCACGGGGACAACGGCAAGAAATGCTGGAGCACAACACAAGGCATCCCTCTTCTCCACTGGCATAAACTGGGCTTGGAAAAGCAACGCAGTGCAGAGAACTGGGAGCCCCAGATTTCCCTAAAAAGAAGGCAGAAAATGGGTTTATTTGAAACCCCCTATATCGAAGGGAACGGCAGCAGCTTCTGGCCTAAATACCACTGGCTGGGTGTTCACTGTGGGGCTGCTCGGGGACAGGGTGGGACCACCTCCTGGTGGACATCCAGCAAGCAGAGCAAGGACTGCTGCAAGCAGGACTTTGGCCTTTGAGGTGGTGCCTCTGCTTTTGGATCCGAAACAGCCACTTTGGGCACAAGACACGATGTTCCACAGGAGGCAGACGTCAAGTGGTCACCGTGATGCAGCCAAGTTAACTAATCCTCATCTTTCTTCTCCTTATCTTCCCAGAGCAAATTTAGCCTTCTAAAGAACTCTTTGCATGTCTCCTATCTCAGCTATTAACAATTAGGGTAACAAAGGAAGCCATCAATGGGAATTTAATCCTGGTCTTTTAGGACAGGGTCACAGGCAGCTGGAGGGATAAGTCTCACAAACCCAGCCTGCTCCCCGTTCAACCAGCACAAGAAGGACACATTTAATAACAAACCCTTATAAATCTCTTACTACTGGAAGCTCTCAAGACTGAAAAAAAAAAAAAATAAATTGTGCTTTTATAAGCAAATCCCCAAACTATGTACATCATACATAAATAATCACTGAACCCTTCCTTGCATCCATCAGCCCTGCCCTCGGGAGCTTGCCACGGGAGCAAACAGGGATGGGATCAAACTGGAGGGTCATGAGGGTGAGCTGGTGCCGAGCAGTGAAACAGGAACTCTCTTTCCACAGCATCTGCCACCTTGCCCAGCAGAAGGAAATAACGTCACCAGACAAAAACCTATAAATCTCAAAGGGATAAATTACCAGCCAGAGCCAACTCCCACAGAGACAGGGGCACTTAACGCACCGAGCAGTTGTCAGAGCTGGGCTTGCTAAACACAACAGGGCATGATGCTTCCTAAGGATAATTCACCAAGACCCAGGCGTTTCCCAGACATCTCTCATCACCCCACCGGTATGCCTCGTTACTTATTTATCATCCTCCCTTAATATTAACCTTTGAGAAAGTGGTTAATACTCGAAATCCAAATATCACAAGAGTTCATCCTGCAATAATCATAATCTTTGGGCCAAAGGGGATAATCAAGGCACACCACTCAGGAGCTTGTGGTTAACCTTGACCTTCAGCACAAACAAAGCAAGATTCATAGTTGCATCAAGCAGCTACTGCACAGATCTGCAAGGAGTCAGCCTTCTCCAGCATGAGACCTGCAGAGACACCTTAAAATTTACCTTCTAGAAGCGGCTCCAGCTAAATTTCTCCAACATCACCACGGTGCACGCTCTGGTGTGGGAAGCAAGAGGGCAGCCATGCTTGCTGGGGCTGAATGTCTCTTCCCCTCACAACATCACACCATGCCACAAAATTCAGCGTAGCTCCAGAACCATGAACACAACAACCCTTTGCCTAAACCAGTGAACTTTGCAGGGAGCAGGGGTATCTCAGCCAGGGCAGAATGGTCCCTGCTGGTGACACCCAGGCCGTTGTCCCTGGAAGGTGTCACATGTCATAGAGAGTGGCTTGGGTCCCTCTGGCATAGCATCTCACCCCACAATGTCAAAACATCCCCTCTCTGGTGCCTTGGGCTGTGCTTCTGGACCCTCCGCCTGAACAAACAACCTCCTACACATAATTAGGCTAATTGAAGGGGGAAACGGTGCTTTGCTGCTGCTCACTACAGGCACACAAGGAGAGGAGAGAAACATCAGACGGCTCCGTGGGAGACCCCCTGTCGTCAGCAGGTCTGGTGAAGAGAAGGAGATACTGCAGCAAATACTGCAGCCAGATCAAACACAAATAACCTGAGACACCAAGGGGTTGACCCACACTGCAACGGAACCAGCAATTAACTCACACTCTTCATTAAACTAATCTTCCTGGTTACTAGAGACCATGAAACTAGCTTTTAGTCCTTGCTGAAGGCCAAGAATAGGTTGAAGTAGGTGTCGCAGGAGAGACCTAGGAATTGTCCACGCGTGGATCCACTGCAGGAGACCTGCTGGAGCGCGGCTGCTTCTGCTCTGGCCTTGGGGTGGGAGATGCAAAGAAAACAAAAGCACAAGCGTCAGCTCCGGGTGTGGGAAGGGGTACAGATGGCTGAGACTGACACTTCGGGGAGGAACGTGGGATCCTAGCAGGTTCCTGAAATATTACCTTTGTCTGGCTAACAAGAACTGGGTGAGAACTGAGCATGTCCCAAAACAAAAGCTCCTAATGAGAGTAGAGGGAGGGAAAGCTCTAATGTACCCGGTAAAAGACTGGAAAGAAAACGAGGACCCTAGTCTGCAAACACATCTGTACACCAAGATAAGGGTCACGGGTCAGATTTTAATATTTGACAGTTTATTGCCTCTGTTTGTGTCAGGCTCCATCACAACACCACAATAAGGCATCAGTCCTTACATGGGGATGACACCAAGTGACAGCCTGCCATTATTTACCATCTCCCAGAGTCCAAAATCCACTATTGACTTCAGGGAGGAGAGGAGGAAGGAAGGGAATCTGAGAGCAGTTCAGTGATTTAGAGCAAGGGGCTCCACACACAGGCTCTTGGAGGCATTTAGCCAGTGCATGCCTCAATTTCCCCATCTGTACAAACAGGGATTAGCACTAGCACCCATTCCAACTTCCAGGGATTCTTGTAAGGCTGCGAGATATTCCACTAAAGGAAAAGTTAAAAGCATATAGCATCGTTCACATCAGTACAGTGTACTAAGAGCAGCTATTCTGCAGGAAACAAAGCTGTCCTTCTCCATGTCTGGGGAGAAATGCCCCTCTGTTGGAAGGTGGGACATCGCAAAGCAGCAGCGTCAGTGTCTGTCCTTACTCCTCCTCCTTCCTACACAAGGGCAACAGCTTTGAATGTTGAAAATTAATAGAACAATGCTGAATATCAAGGATAATGCCAAGTACATTGTCTGTAAGATACTGGCAAATGCAGCTGCCTTCTCAGCAGCGCCCTGAGTTGCTCTGACAAGAAATATCCAGATTGCCATTGCACCAGAGTTATCCTCCCATGGATTAAATGCACCTTGGGTAGAAAGCAAGGTACCTGCCCCTTCCATCCGGGAAAGCTGAGTACAGGTCAGCTGGCACAGCCCAGGAAAGGCTTCCTTCATCCATCCATCCCTTTACCCCGTCTCTAGGCTTCCCAAGAGTTTCACATCTCAGCTGGGAAGGCAGCAAATGTCCACACACAAACACAGGCTGTACCACAGTTAAAGCTATGGTGGTAGAATCTGGTTATCTCATGGTCACAGGGGAAACAGACTGCCAAGAAAGCAAGCAAAAAAAGCAAAATAAACCATTTCTTTTTTGTTCTCTTAAAGATATTTGGATGAGGACATGACAGTTTCCCCAGAGCTCTAAATGCATTTGATTCCTTTTAGATGTTATAAAAGGAGGGTCCCTCAGAGACCCACCAAACCCAGTTTTTCCAGGCCAGTCAAGTGGTTTCTGCACACCAGCTCTGTCCTAGCATGTCCACTGGCAGCACATGCCTGGGGGGTTTGGAGGAGAGCATTTGCCAATAAACCTGTGCCAGTAATTAGGCTGTTTCTCGCAGTCTCCCCTGTCTGGGATTGACCATACAAACCGGCTTCTAGCCAAGACAACTCGGTTTGTGATTCTTCCCTCCTCATTTTCGGGGCTTTAAACTGCCTTAAATTACTTCCAGCCTGTTCTCAGGGACTTTATTCACTGTCATTTGCTAGGTGGTGCTAATGAGCTCAGCATCGTACACAATATCCTCCCGTGTTCCTGCTACCCGTACCAACCCCTACAAACCTCAGGGCTCCACCAGTCAGGAACTCAGAAAAGCTTCAACTCCAAAACCAAAGCTTTCCTTGGTCTCCATGCCCTGTCTAACGTTGCCCAGTAAAGAAAGAACAGTACTTTAGTGCCTTTCCTGCAACATGTTGCATATAAACAGAGGGTGCCAAGCTTATCCAGCAACCAGGAGAGCCAGGAGGACTCTATGTTCCTCAAAGGCCATCAGCTCCAGGACCAACATCTAAGGTTACTAAGCAGTGTCTCTTGGGAACACAAGCCAGCCACAGGTCCTGTTCCCTTCCAGAAAACCCAATTATTCACCTAATGGGCAATTTGCTGCCATCTGGACATTCAGAGCTTGACCTGTGATATGCCAGACGTCCCAATGAAGTCAGTATTTGGCACCAACAGGGTGCTACCACTGCCTGGCACTACTGGAGAAGTGAATGCTGATGAGCATGACAGCACAAATCAAGTGAGCCTCAGAGCTTTTGGATGGATGTTCTCAGTCTGCTTAGCAAGCCCTCATCCTCTTCCCTTCGAGATGAACGTAATATAGGATGCAGGTGTCGGGCAGAGCAGAGTGTGGGAAGGCAGCCTATATTCTGTTACTTTCTCTCTGGAGTTAGCATCAGCTCCTTTCACGGGCAGCCAACTTACGCTGCTAAACGCCGGTTTGCAATCCTGCAGGTTGAACAGAGCCCAAAGCTTTTGGCCCTGAGCAGTTCTCTGGGAGAAAATCAGTCCTTGGCACTCACGCAGAATTTTCACCAGCTATAGAGCACCTCAAGGTTGTTCCCGCAAAGATCAAGTCTACTTCAGCATCAGGTGCTAGTCACTGAGAATTATCAAGGAATGGAGATGGCTGTGAAAGCACCACTGTCAACAAATCCTCCCCTCCTTTGGCTGCTGGAGTTGCACCTGTAAGATCGCAATCACTGCAAAGAATCAGGACTCTGAATCAAAACTCCCTTCCCAGGCCCAGCAACCAAACCCAGAAATACTGGTCTAATAAAGGAGCACAAAGCACACTGCTGATTTGATTTTATTAGCTCTTGGAGAAGCACAGAGTCCCACTAACCTCTTGGCCTTTGAGTAGATGACCAGTGACAACGTGCATCCCTACAAAGGTGAGCCGATATAAAGACTGTGGAGCGGCACAAAAATGATGGGGATTTAATTATCCTGCTTTTTGACACCGCGGTGGAGCTGAGGACTTGGCAAAGGACATGAGTGAGTGTGTGCGTGCAAACTGGGATGAGTGAGCCCGGGGCCAGTAACCATGTGGATGAGGGAGTACGTCTGAGCGAAGAAGTGGGCTAGAGGCGTGCGTGCTACGACAGCAACACTGTGCAGACCGAACTGCTCCAGGAGAGTCTCCCATCCCAAATTCCACACAAGCTCATTTTCAACTCATGAATTGCAAAGGACCCACCAACCGCACTCAAGCAGGCCAAAAAAAAAAATAAAAAAAATAAATAAGGAAAGAAATATCAGACATGGGAAAGGAGGACCAGGGAACAGGAAGCCAAATACAGAACTATTTCCAGGAGGAATAACAGCCATATGGAAAAAGTTACCAAGATGATGAATTCTGCCTTCAATATGTTCAAGAAAGAAACTACATCAGACCTAGTCTGGGGGTGGCCAGATCCTTTAAGAGGGGGGAGAAAAAAAAAAGCTGCCACCCCAGCTTGAACTTGAACATTTGGTGTTTCATTTGCATCTTGGAATGAGGCAACTGTTATCATTCAAACTTCGCATTCTTCTCTTGGATCTCTGCCTTCCCGGGTCACATTTGTGGCTCTCACATAACCAGGAATCCCCCCGCTACAATATGCTTCTCCTGGCTCGGCCCTGAAACCAAATTCCAGAGCAGCTGACATGGAAATTTACCATCAAACAACTATTAAAGTTTTACCTCAGGCTGTAAAATACTGGTTTACGTGCTCTGCATTAAAAATGCGAATATGCACTCGTCTCACGTGCCCTGTGGCACGCTGCCAGAGCTTCACGCTGCAGTCTCCTCGATTTCAGAAACCAGGCTGGAGAAGCACAGGGATGGTGGTTGAAGACCCAACTCTACAAGGGTGCAACTCCTTGCATATGGCCGGAGACTTGCTGGCTGGATTGCAAGTTGTAAAATCCACCTCAACGAGCCAAGGCCGTTTTCAACCATTAACTAATTTAGTTTCATGATCTCCATCTCACCCACGTCTCTCCCTCTACTGTCACATCCAGTTTCATGACCCCACTGGAAGGAATGGGGGAGAGTGAAGAACAGCAGAGCCATGGAGGGTTTGCACAAAGACAAATAAAGGCAGATTTGTCCTGATGCCCATACACACTCCTGTTTCTCTCTCCCCAATGCACGGGGGTGCCCATGGGGCAATTCCACTGTGTGGAACTGCCCCATGGAGATGTTTCTCTCTGATGCCTAAACTTCTAATGCACGTACCTCATTCAAATACTTAAAGTTAGCTGGGATGAATCCAGCTTTTTCTCCAATTAACAACTATTTCTTTTTCTTCTTTACATCCCAACTTCATCTTCTCTCTTCCTTTCCATGCAAATCACCACCCACTTGCCTCCAAGGGTGGACAGCCTTTGCCAATACAAGCACCCAGCAGAGAATTAAAGCTAGAAACTATTAACCATTGTTGTTTTTTTTTCCATCACCATCAAGCTCAAAATCCTCATCTATTCAAGCTACAAGTGGGCTGATGTATATCTTCTGCAGATGTCTGTGTTCAAGGGAAAAAAACAACAGCAACGAAATCCTCTTTTGGCTAATAAACAGAAAGTAATTGCAGCTTGTTTCTTTGATGCAAAAGGAACTGTGCTATTGATGGCACTGGCTGAGAGTGCCTAATTTGGACCAGCAACTTGTATCATAAGCTTTACATTCTCCTGCTAAACTCTGTCCACAGCGTAACCACATCTCCCTTGGTCATCTGTTTTGTCCACCCGACACCTAGACAATGATGGCAGGGATTGTTATTCTTTCCCATTCCTTAGTATACCACAACAACACAATGAGATCAAGCTTCTTTTTTCTAATTCCTCCTCAGTACACAACACAAAAAATAAGCATAATTAGACATTCTCCAGTGCAGCAATAGTCACAACTGTGCGCGAGACTATGAGCCCCATGTATGAAATATAAGGGACGTTATTTTGCCCAAGATGCAGGAGTGATTCTGCAGTAATGAGGAATCCAAAGAGATTTTGCCACAAGCAAGGTTAAACAACTGTTTCTTCCTTTCTCCTCTCTAAAGCAACTTGCTGATTAATTCGGAAGCAAGGTAAACAATAAACAGTGATTATGTGCATAGGGGTGATGATTCAGCCAAAGCAGCAGATCAGCATTTGAGTAACAGGCTACAAACATGTGCTTTATTTTCTCAATGATGATTCTCCAGTGAGCAATGGAACAAGATGTCTTATATAGCCACCAGGCACCAGCATGGTCCCAGTGTCAAGAGCTAATCACGTGACCAAAGGACTGACATGAAATCTTTAAAAAGAAAAAAAAGGAAAATCAGCCCCATAGGGGATCACACATTCCAGCACCAATTTTTTTACATCCAGGCAGCAGTAAACACAGACCAGCTGGGACATTTCAACTAGCAATAGCATGGCAGTGCTTAGGAGAACATGCTGTGTCAAAAAGATCTGGAAAAGTGAAAATGTATCAGGACACCTGCAAAACAGCTATGTTTTACCTGCATAACCAAGCTTCACAAAACGTAAATGGATAACGCAAGAAAAACATGCTGGGGAAAGTTCTCCTATAAAGCCTGAGCCACCGAGGGGAAGAAGGAAATCATGAAGTAAAAGCATTTGTGCTTCTGTTTTACGCCTCATATTTTCAGTTTGCCTCATCACAACCCTGATTTGATCATGTCTGTTACTTGGATAAAGAGAAGATGGAAAGGCTTTCTGTTGCATCAACAAAAACCAGCATGAAAGATAACTGCAAAGGCAGCGAGCCAGCTCCGAGGTAGCTGTAGGTCAGTCTTGTTCTGCAGCACTCAACAAAACTGCATGGACTTGCAAAAGGTGAGATTTTTTGACCTCCTCAGCTCTGTGATGGGAGTGATCAGGACGAGTGTGACCAGCAGGCCAAGGGAGGTCATCCTCCCCCTCTACTCTGCCCTGGGGAGGCCCCATCTGGAGCACTGGGTCCAGTTCTGGGCTCCCCAGTTCAAGAAGGACAGGGAACTNTTTAGTCTGGAGAAGAGAAGGCTGAGGGGGGATCTGATCAACGCCTATAAATACTTAAAGGGTGGGTGTCAGGAGGATGGGGCCAGTCTTTTTTCAGTGGTGCCCAGGGACAGGACAAGAGGGAATGGGTACAGATTTGAATATAAGAAGTTCCATCTGAACATGAGGAGGAACTTCTTTCCATGAGGGTGGCAGAGCCCTGGAAGAGGCTGCCCAGGGAGATGGTGGAGTCTCCTTCTCTGGAGACATTCCAAACCCACCTGGACAGGTTCCTGTGGGACCTGCTCTGGGTGGACCTGCTTTGGCAGGGGGATTGGACTGGATGATCTCCAGAGGTCCCTTCCAACCCCATGTGATTCTGTGATCTGTGCTTAGAGGAGGTATCTTGCGAACCCATAATATTCCTTTCAAATACAATCACCTGTGTGTGGATGGGGAAAGAGACAACAGCCGCATCCGCCGCCGGTCCTTTGAGACTGTTGCTGGGCAGCTGCGAGTTGTACCAGGACGTCACTGGAATCGAAGGCACGTGAGGATGAGTCCAGGAAATTCATCTCCACGTCCATGGCTTGTTCCCCACCAGAACGTCCCTGGCACATCCAGCCTGATAGACCCACTTTGCCTGCTCTAACTCACCTGCCACCAACACAGCAGGCGGCTTCTAATCACACCTGCAAGGTTTATTATATTAGCAGCAACCAAGTGGTTAACTAATCTAAGAAATATATCCACTCTACTTAAGCAAAGCAAAGCAGCAAGGGGGCCCCGTGGTGTTGACAACTCTAACAGCAAATTAAGAAGCTGAAATAAAATGCACCATCAAGCAAGCAGCTGGAGTGAGGCCAGAAATCAGAAATAGATGTAAAGAAAACCGTATCGAGAAATCAGCTCCAAGCAGGCTCATTGAGCTCAATTACTAGAAATTAGAAAAGGAAATGGAAAAATTTATATTGTAAGGCCACAATGCATTATGTGGCACCAATGATGGCTGCTCTGTTTATTGTCTTTCTCCTAATCATGTTTTTATAGCACGGGATTTGCACTACCAGATCAGAATGATACTGATGCAGGAAAACAGCCTGCCACTTCCAGGCAGAAATTCACAGCTTACGTTCAAGACATCAAGCTAGAAGTGAAATTCCACGGCCGGGGTCTGTGCCTGTAACCCCCCTGACACTGCCACGTGCTCTCCTCTCAGCACTCAGCCCCACTCACAAGGCTGGAGACGGGCTGAGGAAGCCAGAGAGTTTTCCAAAAGAGTTCCAAAAAGGATTCTGCTTCCAGATTTTTCAGCCAGGACAGTCCTGCTTTGAAACTCTACTCTGTAGCCAAGAAAGCACTAAGGGAGAAGAGACTTTTATATAAAAGGGAAGAAAATCAAACAAACAGCTCATGGGCAGCCATGCAAGTCCAAACAAAACAATGGGAAGGGAAAACTACAGAAAGTGTGAGCAGCCACAGTTATAAGAGCTGGCCGTGCTGCAGCCAGTGAGCATAGAGATGCTGAGTATCAATCCCCACACTGAAGAGATTTGGGGTCATATTATCTACAAGCACTGAGACCTCCAAGCACAGCTCGCAGCAGCTTCACCTCCAGTGGTGGCAGCTCAGGGCTCTCCTGAGCCTGCCTATCTCTTCCCTCCTCTGAACCTCTGGACCAGGGAAAATCATTTTCTCTCTCAGCAGTGCCACAGGAGTGACCCATAATGGTGATATGTCTTGAGTTCAGGAAGAGGAGAATTGGGCAGGCACAGATTTATTTTTCCATCCCTACCTTCCTCTCCTGACCGGACCGAGTTGCAGCACCTGGCCAGCTGAACCTCGCAGCTTGGGCAGGGTCAGGACTGGGAACTGGTCCACGTCTCACTCCGAGCTGTCACTTATTGCAGCACAATATGGAAAACCAAATACACACTGGGCTGAAAACCAGCCAGGATTGCGTGGCAGCAAGTGCCAGATCAACCACAGCCCATGGGTACCTCAATTCCTCACTGCCCCGGCGTAAAGCCCTACCCATCTGATGCTGTAACACCTTCCTTTCCTTTCAACTACGATAAATGACTCTTCAAGAGGCAGGAATAGGCACAAACTATAAGCTTAAACTGCTGGGCATAACCTGAAAAGTATTTTAAGAGAACAAATCCTCTTTGGCTGCTGTCAACGGGCCCCAGAAAGATGCCACTAATCAGACAGAAAACCCACGTTCTCTTGTAGAAAGCTGCTGGCAGCACTTTGAGTGTGGTTGATGAGATGCAGAAACATGTGGACAAGGAAAGAAAAAGCCCACGTTGTCCATATATCACCAGGCTCACTCATCTGGCTCGGCAGAGTGCCGGAGGAGCCAAATCTTGCTCATTCTGCTTTCATGACACATGGACCTTTCTCTCCAGATGTCCCAGAGCCAGGGAGGTTGGGAATGTCACTGAAGTCTGAAGGCCTGTGTGTTTCCAGCACAACGCAGCAGTGCCAGCAGTGTCCCAGCCTTCCCACACACTGTCCCCTCACCCACAGCACACAGTCCATGGACCTCCCAGGAACAAGGTCTCTCATTTATCTCTAAAGGGGGCTACAAGAGATGAAAAAGAAAGTCTATTATACTGGAAACTCAGGAGCCTGCATCTCCTGTCTGGGGAATCAGGAATTAAAAGAGGTTGAAAGCAGCTGCCTTGACCTGGTAAGTGCCATGAGTCTACATAAAACCACTTGCTATGGCTGAAGCCCTCCTTCGTGGTTGGAGGAATTTGTCCTCAATTCCTGAAATCCTTTGCCCAAACCCAAACATCTTCCAGAAGGGCCTTGTCTTTGGAAACGCTCATTCGCAGTTTTCCTTCAACCCTCTTGCTGCAGCTCTACCTCTGTCCCTTGCGTCCATTTAGCACTCTTGCTCCTCGTGCTCAGAGGCTGCAGGTAAGGAAATTCACCCCCACAAAAGAAATTTCTTCCTGATAATGGGAGCAGGACCATAGAAGGTGCCCAGGAGGAGGACAGCTTGTCACGAGGTCTAAGAAGTCTCCATCCCACGTCACAGTGCTCAAAAACAGGTACCACCTGCACTTGGGGAGCTGGCCTAGAAGCCACCTTGAGCAGGACAGCAGCCTTGGTCTCACTTTATCTCACTATAATTTTCATTCAGCTTTCTCCTGGCAGAGATGGAGATGGACTGGGGAGCTGTAGGAAGAGGTCTTTCTCCAACACACCGTTTAAATTGACTTAATTTCTTCAAAATGTTTTCTTTTATTAGATTCCAGAGGGAGGGGATTTTATGTGCAGTCACACAAGCCAAAGTAAAGAGACTGATCCCTGGATTTGCTTATTTAGATGGCTTGTTGCTGTATGCCTCTAGAAGTTTACTCCTTCAAAGTAGTCTGCTCATTGGGGTCATATTCTTCCAACAAATTTCATCTGTTCCTCGGAATTGCACTTGGAGGCCTCCAGTGGACTCAGCAGCTATCGAAAAAGCCTACAAAATAACTCCGTCCTCCAAGGAAGCTTAGCCTCACATTAGGCATTTTTATAAGTGAGTTTTATTGTATTGACATTCCCTATCCCGAAGAAAGGGCAAGGCCAAAAATATCACCCTGATGCTTTCGTGCCGTGCAGGTCCACACGCAGTGGTCCACCACGTGTCTACCTGCACGTCCCCAGCCTCCGCTGTGGCTCAGGGGCTACCGCAGCATTTGCCCAGCCTGCAAGGTGCTGGTCCCAGTCCAGCCCCGAGCAGCAGGGATGCTGAACCACCATCTGACGGCTGGTTGGTGGCTTGCGTGGAGCAAGTGGGTTTGGTCCAGGTCCCGGCGGGCAGGTATCCATGTGCCTCAGACCCAGTGCCCGCCAGGAGGAACCTGGGTGGACGCCAGGCACGAGCAGGATGGGGTCCTCTGAGGTCTGCTGGTAGGGAGGCGTGTGGGCATCTGCTGGGCTCCAAGTCTGGCACCTTGGGCTGAGAAAGCCACAGCTTTGCATTCCCTTCAGGTGATGCAGATTCTCCGCTGTGTCCCTTTTCCACGCTCACCAAACACATAAGACACCTGAACCACATGGCAAAGAGCCCCAAAGCCATGGCTATTCCGGCTCCCTTCCCACATGTGGTCCAAAAAGGTGGTGGAAAGCTCTCAATCAAAGCAAGCAGCTGGACCTTACACAGACTATTTTTCTTAACCAAAGCAAAGCGGGTTTTTTTTCCCCAGGAAGGCCATAGCATGGAAGAAAAAGGAAGGTGGAGTAGGCCTGAAGCACCAAGGCAGGCATCAGGGTCCATCAGGAACAGGAGAGAAGCTGTCAAGGAGAAGGGGGCGATGAAGACACCAGCAAGGGAGACCGCAGGCGAGCAGGGGTGGGTGCTGGAGCTGCTGGAGAAGCTGCTGAAGGGGTGGAGTAATGTCAAAAAAATTTAAGGAAGAAGGGATTCTGGGTGTAAAACTTGGGGCTTGGTAGAGAAGGTAGATTTTCAGGAGGGAAAGGGGAGTAAATGCCTTTGAGTAATCAACTTGAGGGACAAAAAATCCCAGTCTGTCTGGGCCAGGGTGTACTAAGGGAGCTGGGATTCATCTGACAGCACCAGGGGAGAAGGAAAGCTTCAGAGGGAGAGGAGAGAGCCCTTAAGGTCTGGCTAAGAAAGCCAAAAGCTGCCCTGCACCTGTACCAGAGCCACAGTCCCACCAGGCAGAGGACAATGTGGGGCAGTGGGATTGTCTCCATGCCCAGCAGAAAAGTCCTATCAGCTTGACCAGCTCCCAGCAGAGTGTGGGCACCTCTGTGTGGGGATCTGGGCTTTGATGCCTGCAGCAGTGCAGGATGACAGCATCGCTCCCGAGTGGGCGGTGCAGCCTCATCCTTCATGAATGAAAATTTAAAAAATAAAATAAAATAAAAAATAAAAAAAAAAAATTACAAGAAAGAATCACACCACCCACTAGCAGGTAGGCTATAAATACCGTGGCAGGGGGGTGTCTGCAGAGGAACTGGAGGTATTGACTTCGTGGCTTACTTACAGAACTGCATATGCAGCTTAATTACCATGTAGAGCACTTTGCTGAAGACGTTAAGCCGTGCTGCGTAGGTCTGAGCTACCAGAGTTGGTCTGGTTCTTCTGCTGTGGCTGTGCAGCCCCACAGCAGAACAGAAAACCTACTAACAAGGCCAATTCCTTTTCCTAAAGGACAGGCAAGTAGTTGCTTTTATACTACAGCGGACACCTACCGGCGTCCCATCCCTGGAGAGACGTTGCAGAGCTACAGACTCTGCTTGTGAGATGCTGGACCAAAGCACGACACCTCAAATCCCTCCTCAAGCGTTTGAGATCTAAGGTGAGCTGAAGAAAGCTGGTGCAGCTGGATGCTGACCTTCGCTTCAGTATGGAATGTGCTGAGCTCTGCAGCGACCAGAGTAGGGCGAAATTAAAATATTTGGCAGGCTTCAGCTGAGATCACCTACCTGATGTGCTCACTAGGCAAAAGGAAAAAGAGGAATCCCAGCAGAACCCTTCATAGGAGTCCATTTAGGGTAGAAAGTCATTGTTCTGTGGCTGAATCAATGCCGGTCGGCGTCCAAATCTAGTCTAAGCTGCACATAAATCATGAGATGGGATCATCTCTGGACCAACATGCCCTACACAACAGTGATCAGACCCCAATCCTTTAATTCTCAGAAGTCCCCCCAAAAACCTCCTATAATACAGATTGCAGCAATACTCATTTACAGAGAAAAAAAAAACAACCACAAACCACCACATAATAGCACAAAGACCTGTCTGTTAAGAAAAATGTTTAGTTTTACTGTTGCAGAGAAAGAACATTGTTACCTGGAGAATGAGCCTAGAGGAAGAGCTGAAATAATGGGAGCTGCTGGCAGAGGGAGGGGAAGGGAGTGCTGGATGGCTCACAGAAGGGAAGACAGCCTCAGACACAGACAGAACCTGCTTGCAAGGGGCCCTGGAGTCACTTTTATCAATATCCTTAAAACAATAAGAGAGAGCCTTGTGGACTCCACCGTGGTGGCGGCTTTGTGCAGCAGGTCACAGCTTTGCCCTGCAGCAGAAAAGCAGAGGGAGCAAGGAAATATGGTCCATCTCCCAGGAGGACGCGTGGATGCCTCATCAGCCTCACATTTAGCCTGTGGGTACCTCAGAAGTCTGGAAGAGCTCTCGCTTCTCAGCCACGTATGGTAGAACAACCTCAAGTTACCAAGCCAAAAAAAAAACCCAAGCTGGCTCACAGCAAGCAACTGCAGCACAGCCAGAAGCAAAGGCTGACCAGGGAAGCAGGAGACCACAGGGGACCAGGACTAGCCGAGCCCAAACCAATACCTGGAGCCACCAGAGTTTTTTTTCTCACCATCTGGCTCCACGGTAAGAGCCGGTGCTGGGAGCCCCACGGATATCACCTTAGTGCTCCACAAACAGGGTTATTTCATGGTATTATATGACTTATAAGAACCTTACTTTTGGGCTTATCCGCTCAGCACAGCCAAAGCTTTAGCAAGTCCCCAGACTGCTTTAAGAGGAAACAATTAAACAGCTCTAAAGCTACCTGTAGAAACATCTCTTCTGCATTATCTTCATGTTTTAACTCGCAATATTAAGACGCTCACGTACTTTACTTTAGCTTACTGTTGAACTAATGGGATGTAACTTGTGATTTAGTCCTTTCTGAGCACACCACACCTTGCAATCACAGCTGCTCAATCCTCCAACCACCTACAAAGGCAGGCTCATGTTCTCCTTTTCTGGGTGGATGTGTTTGAAAAGAGAAAGCAAGCACTTTACCATGCCAACAGTGGTGCCAAAACAAAGGTTGCTGCTTCTTCCACCCAGCCCGCAGAAGAATCAAACCAAATACACTGCTCCTCCAAACACATCCTTCCAAGAGAGAGTTGAACATAGCAAAATTTATTAAAAAGAGATGTACACAAAATTTCCTAGCATTAAGCAGGCCAGTGCTTGTACTCTCACTGGAGTTGTATGACCGGAGATCCCGTTACTTAACCTCTTAACAATGCTACTTCAGCAAGAACCTTTGCATACAGATAAAATAATAATACTTAAAAATATTTTTCCCACATCTCTTTGGAAGAACATATGTTCCAGAAGGAGGCAGAGGCTGACCATGAAGCCTGGGTGGTTCACACAGGAATGGGCAAGTCCTTCAGTATCCACCCACAGAGCCAAGCTCCGAGGCCAGCTCTCGAGACAATCAAATACTTTATGTACGAAAAATAAACTAGAGCTAGGGGCTGTCTTGCAGCTAAGACCCAGTGTTAGGAGTTTTGATTTTCTCTCACCACTGCTCTGTGTCATGCAGACATTGGACTCAAATATTGACTGTAAAAAACATGATAATTATAATTACCAGACTCTGACCCAGCGTCTGAGTACCATTAAATTCATTATCCCCCAGAGAAACAGCACCCACAACGTTTCCCCTCTTAGTGCTTTTTGTCAGGGCTGGACACACCGATGCATGGAAACATGGGGCAAGAGCAAAGCCCTTCCAGTGGGCAGCATTGCCAGTGCCCTGGGGGTGATGGCAGGCAGGACCTGCCCTCCCCAAAACCCCTCCTCTTTGCTTTTACCATGTCTGGTGAGTGCCAGGACCTGGACCCTCTCCCTGTGCGGGGATGCCTGTCTCCTGCCCAGCTCTTCCAGAGTGGTTGTGGAAGCAGGAACTTCCCTTGCAGACCTCCATGGGTTTTGCCTTCCTAAGGACATAAGAGGTGGGGTCTGTGGTTACTGCTGGGGCAGTGGGTAAAAGCCACCCCAGAGGTTACCCATCCTTTGGGCCGCACAGCCCCACATGTGTAGTTGCCGTGAAGCCTTGCTCTGCTCTGACCTCTCAGACCCTGAGCCCTGCCCATCCCTCCACTTTCCTCTGCAACATTTCAAATGTGTTTATCTCATAAAAAAATCTAAGCAATAAAAACACATTTAAACACTTTCTTACCATTCAATTATTTAGCATGGTGGATGCTGAGGACCACAACATCAGGAGATCCATGGCATAACCATGGTTGGGGCCAACCTCAGTTGCTTTTGGTGCCTGTGGAGGTTGGAGGTTATCTTTTCGCACAGATATACCTTGGATTAATTCCCACACTAGCTCTCCATGTGCTTCATGTCATGGGAGAGGTCACAGCTCCATCATCCCTACAAAAAGCTTATGGCTTTTTCGGACCTGGGTCTGAACTAGAGACTTTCAGAGCAAAACACAAGAGCCCTGTAATTACTCTGTAATTCACATCCTCCATGGTCTGGGCACAAAAAGGGACAAACATACCTAACCAGTCATTGAGAGCAATGTTCTGATGATGCCAGATCCAAAGGATAACACATCTCAGTCTCCCTTTTCCAACTTAAATTATCGCCTGAAGAGCAACAAAGTAGAGAATGAGGTTCCTCTTGGAGACCAAAACAAACAAACCTTCCCTATACTCACAGTCTGGCCCAGCTCAAACTGCCTTTCTAGATCCTCTTTCTCTAACTGAAAAAGAAAGGAAGGGGAAAAAAATTGCTTACCAAGATGATTAAATAAAATGTTAGCTATTCCAGCTACCCACTGGCTCTGGGTTTGACGTCAGTGCTGAATGCATTAACTATATTTGTCGCTCAAGATCTAAAAATACCCAAGGCATTAAAAAAAAAATAAAAATAGGGCAGCACTGGGAGAACTGTAGGTCCTTAAGAGGCACAAAGCCCCTCCAAGCCTTCGTGGGGTTCACTGTGCCCCGGTAGCTGCCCGTGTTGCTTCACAGCCCGTAGGATCGGGATGTTAGAGAAAAGCTACTGCTGATGAACAGCCAAAGGGAAGGAAACAGGATGCTGTTGCTTGTCTGCTGTTACGACTGTTGAATTGCCAAGAAAGCCCAAGGTGTTTGAAGCGTTCTCCCTCTTACCCAGCTTCCCAAACTGATGAGCAATGTAGTTGGTATGTTGGAACTAATAATCCATGTTTTTAGGGGCAATTAGAGGAAAGAAAACTCTCGTGAAATGATGTAACAGAACTGCATGTTGAGTTTGGGAGCCAGCTTTGTTCTTTTCCAGTCCCTTCCAACATTTTTCTTCTTTCGGCAAGCTCTGTCTGCTCTCAAAGGATACTATAGACACTGTAGGTGCCATTTCAAAAAGAAAGCAGTCGACGCAGAACAAACACTAGAGTAAAGCCTAAAGAAGCTATTTACTTTTGTTCCTTGTTAGAGAGAGCACCTGGCGAGTCAAATATCCTTCACACACCCCCCTTCACAGTTTGCTAAGAGTCAGGCTGCTACTAAAAGAAATCCTATAAGGGTTGTTGCAGGGTAGTAAATATCTAAGCAGGGAAATCAGTTGCCGAGAGTCTGGGCTCT
>JAHREE010149990.1:0-13882 GCA_033628505.1 Tringa tobata | reverse complement strand
GGCGAGCCCCGGCAGCTCAGCCCTGCGCCGCTTGGCACCGGATCCCGGTGGGGCCACCGGCTCTGGGCTTGTGGTTGCTCCCCCCGTGGAGCCGAATCGGGGTGGGTGCGGGGCCTCGGGGGGTGTGTTACAGCGCCGGGCAGGCGACCTGGTGCCGGATGCCCTCGTTGCACATGAGGGCGGCCGCCCGCTCGTCGCTGTCGCCGTGCTGGCACTGCATGTAGCTGATGCCGTGGGGGGAGTAGCTGTGGTGGGCGCAGACGTTGCAGGCGCGGGTCATGGTGCCGCCTGTGCTGCTCCTGCGGGAGGAGGGAGGCCCGGCGGCACCCGTCAGTGCTCAGCGGTCCCCACTGGCACCCCAGTGGCACCCCACTGGTCTCTGTCACTGCCCACCAGTGCCTGGCGGCACTCATCAGCACCCCTCAGTGCCCATCGGCGCCCGCTGGCACCAGTCGGTGCTTGATGGCACCCACCAGTGCTCACCAGGGTCCACCGGGACCTGGCAGTTCCCAGTGGTGCCCGTCAGCACCCAGTGGTGCCCATCGGTGCCCACCAGCCCCCATCATTGTCTGCGGGTACCCATAGGTGACCCGTGGTGGCCAGCAGTGCCTGGTGGCACCCAGAAGTGCCCATGTGTCCTCAGTGCTGCCTGTGGCTGCCCATCAGCCATCAGTAGTGCCCAGTGATGACTACTGGTGCCCGTTGGACCCCAGTAGTGCCCAATGATGCCCATCAGTGCCAAGTGGCACCTGCTGGCCCTGTGGCTCTCACCTGCAGTCGCTGCAGGTCCGCTGGCACTCCTTCCGGCGGTAGCGGCAGATCAGCGCCCAGATGAGGAGCCCGAACAGGCTGAGGAGCAGGAGGGAACCCAGGATGGAGCCCACGATGATGCCCGCCTGCCTTCCTCCTGGGGCGGGAGCACAGTCTGTCACCGCCGGCCTCTCCGCCGGCTGCCCACTCGTCACCGTGCCCCCGGTGGCACCCTGGCCCGCAAAGGCAGCCCCCGGCAGCACCTTGCCCTCGCTGTCCCCGCAGTGGTGGCACTTACTTGGCGCGAGGTTGAGGTTGATCTGGCACACGGAGTAGCCCACACGGTTGGTGACGCGGCACTGGTAGACACCGGCGTGCACCTCCGACAGGCTACGGATCAACAGGTCGCCAGGAGCACGTCCTGTGGCGGGGGGGAGACAGCCCCGTCAGCCCCAGCACCGGCACCGGGACCCTCCGACACGGGCGCAGGGGCACGGACACCCCCCTACCCACCTGCACGCAGCCGTGGGCACCCACCACCACATGCGCTCGCAGACAGGGACACCCCACCCGTGAGCATCCCCCCGGTGTCCCCTCCTGCCCCCGGGTGGGTACAGCCCCACTGGCACCCACCTTGGATGGTGCCGGAGGGCAGGTGTCCCCCGCCGTAGCCATCAGCCATCTTGGCCCACTGGTAGGCGAGCGGGGAGGTGCCCCCCCGGCTGTAGCAGCGCAGGAGGATGCTGCTCCCCTCTACCAGCACCCCCTCGGTCCAGCACTGCGGGTTGGCTGGTTTCTCTGTGGGGAGAGGGACACTGTCACCACCAAGGCCAGCGGGGGCCACCCGCGGTGCCCGGGAAGGGGACGTGAGGAAGGGGCTCACCTTGCACGGTGACGATGACCTCGTGCACGGCCACGGTGTTTTTCTTCACCCGGCACTGGTAGGTTCCGGTGTCGGAGACCTGCAGGTCGGCCAGGCGGATGGAGGCGTCGTACTGGCTGGGGTCGTTCTGCACGAAGGCCACCCGGTCCTGCAGCCCCGAGCCGCTGCCGTAGTTGACGTGATGGTCATGGTAGGACAGGAACTGTGGGGGAGCAAGCGGGGAGACTGGGCAGGGCTGGTCCGGGTGGGGGGACCCGGAGCTGCCAGCTGGGGAGGGACAGGCACTGCCCAGACCCTGCCAGCCCTGCCTGGTCCTTCCCTGCCCTGCCAGCCCCTGCCTGTCCTGCCTGCTCTGCTGGGCTTTCTCTGGTCCTGCCAGACCCTGCCTGTCCTGCCTGCCCTGCCTGCTCGGCTGGGCTCCATCCCAGCCCTGCCTGGCCGGTGGGATGGCAGATGCTGGGACAAGTGACACTCACCACATTCTCTGGGCCGGTCCGCTCAGGCGTGATCTGGATCCACTCGATGCCCAAGCCCTGGGGACCGTTGTCTTCGGGCTCGAGGACGTAGGGGCAGCCCAGCTTCACCGAGTCGCCCTTGGCCAGGTACAGCACCTCCCGGCCCTTGCTGTTGATCCTGACGGCCAGGAGGAGAGCTGGGGAGAGAACGGCACCCGTCACGCCGGCTGGGGAGCACGGGGACACCGCGAACCTGCACCCCAACAGACCCCGACCCCACGTCCTGCAGTGCCCGCTCCACAGGGAGCAAGGGACGGGGCAGGGGCTGGGTCTCCCGGTGGGGTTGAGCCCCCTTTGGGTCCCGTAAAATTGAATCGGGGACAAAGGGACCTGGTGGGCTCAGTGCCACCCGCCCAGCTCCATCCGACTCGGGTGGGTGTCAGGGCAGGACGAGCCCTGGCTGCTCTGCTGACCACGGGGTGCATCTGGGACCCCTCCATCCTCGGCGGCATCACTGCAGGAGTTGGTCCAAGAGCAGGGATCCATCAGCGCCTACCTGGCATGAGACCCAGGAGCAGGAGCAGGCTGGCGCCCTGCCCTGCCATGACGCTGCAGCCGTGCCGGGTGGTGAGGAGGAGTGGGAGCGGAGGAGGCTCCGAGGCGACAAGGCAGCCGGCCGTGCGGGGCTGCTTTTACATGCTGGGCCGGGGCGCTCCTCCCTGTGGGGCGGATGCCTTTGGGATGACTGAGTGGCTCCAAGCTGTGCGTGAGCGATGCCGCCCTGCTCCACTCCCTACCTGGTAATTAAGCATCGCCATGCTACGGGCTCCCATCCAGCCGGACCTGGGCAGGGGGACACTGGAGGCAGCACGGGCGAGGGGCACCATCACACCCTGGGGCACCCGGAGCAGGGATTAGGGGCCGTGGACCCCATGGTGCCTGATGGCTGGTTCCCTGATGTGGGCACTGGTGGGGTGAGGGTGGTCGGTGGGGAAAGGCTGCCTGGGACCCCCAGGAGCAGCCCGAAACATGCCCGAGCACCGCGGCCGCATGAAACAGCTGGCTTGGTCCCATGCAGGTCCCAAAAGGATTTTGATCTTGTGGCACTCAGGACAATTGGAAGAGCTTAAAGGTGTGGTTTGACCAGGGGCTTAAGCTCCTGCAGATCCCTCCTCCAGTCCTGCCCCCTCAGAGAGCAGGCACAGGACTACTGTGGCCGTGTGGGGACCGTGGTGCCCACCAAGCCCGTGCCGATGCTGGTGGTGTGGCCAAAACACAGTGGGGACGCCTGGCTGGGGCTACGGGCCATGGCTCACGCACGGGGCCACGGTGGGACGGCAGCACACCCCGGGCCACCCTCAGAGGGGAGCAAGCGGTGCAGCAGGAGAAGGGTGGGACAGTTGGAGGGGATGAAGAGAGGGACCAAAACCTGCTGGAATCAGGGCAGGAGTTGGGACAGGGATGCTCTGCAGGGAATGGAGCAGTTGGGACAGGGATGCTCTGCAGTGGATGCGGGAGTTGGGAGAAGGATGCTTGGCAGTGGATGAATTGGGGAGAGGGATGCTCGGCAGCAGGTGTTGGGGACCACGCTGGGGACGTTCAGCCCCATGGGAAGCCCCAGCCGTGGGCACTCTCGGTGCCCGTGTTCCCTGGGGGGTCCGGGCTGGCTGAGCCCCCACAATGGGCTGCTCTGGTGCCGTGGGTCAGGCCCCGTGCCCGGCTCACCCCTGCTGTGCCCTGCGGCACAGCTCGGCCGTGCTGGTGCTTTCCAGCCCGTGACTGCCCCGGCCGGCTCGGCGGCACCACCCAGCTGGTCCCAAACACCAAACACTCCCCGGGGCCAAGAGCTGCTCCATTTACTGGCCCCAAGTTGAGCTCACCGCTGTCGGTTAACCCTTCCTGGCCCCGTGCTGGGAATTGGGGCTGAGCCCGGCACATGCTCGGCCGCGTCTGTGATTTGGGGGCCCCCGTGCGTGGCCTGGCCCCGGGGCAGCACCGACGCGGCCAGGGGTGCCGCCTGCCGGGGCCGTCCCTGCCGTGACGGGGCCGTGGCTCACCGCGGCTGGGGGCTCCGTGCTGGCTCCCGGCCGGTGACTCCTGCATTCCTCGTCCCAGGGAGCCCGGCTCACGGCAGGAAGGGTGGGGAAGCCGCTCCTCCCCGGCTGGATGGTGGTCACAGCCCCCTCGGCACGGCCAGCGTGGTGGCTTTGAAACCCTCCGGGCTGAGCCTGGCCTAGAACAAGGCTGTGACAGCCCGGCCGAGGCGGTGACCAGGAGTGACACGGCCGGCGTGTGGCCGACGGGGAGCGGGGATGGAGGTGTGGGCAGCTGAGCCTGGTGCTGGGCACCGCAGATGCTTCCTGATCTGTCCCCAGGAGTCCCAGAGGGCTTGGTGGCCACGAGGGCCCGCTGGGGGTCGTCTGGGGATGTGGTGGCAGATGCCCGGCAGCACCAGCGATGCCCCTCAGCCCCTGTCCTGAGAGTGCCTGGCTCCATCACGACATAGGGACACCCAACAGCTGGAGAGGAGATGGGGAAGAGACAGTGAGAGGCCATGGCATCTCGTCCTCCCAATTTACCCAGCCTGGAGGAGGCTCCGGGCTCACGGCAGAGTCCTCCGAGCCATCCCCTGCCCTGGGCAGTCGCACCTTTGCTGTCTCTCCTTATTTTTCAGCTGCTCTGACAATTAATCAGAGCCACTCCTACGGGATCCCGGCCCTCTGAAGCTGCCAGTCCCTATCCAAATGGATTCTAAATGTTTGCATCATGCTCCAGTCTCTTTGCTTTGCCCCTGAAGAAGGCCGCTGCCGCAGGGCCCGGAGGTGACACCTTCATGAGAAGGTGGCACTGCCAGGGCTGGTGTGGCCAGGACCAGGCTGTGTGTGTGGAGAAGAACCTGCCTGGCTCCTGGTGACCCTGCCTGGGCCACTTTGCCTGGGTGGGAACACCCGTCCTGCCCTGAGCAGCTTTGGGGGTGACACTGAGCTGTGCCGAGGCCCTGGGGATGCTCCAGGCCCCTTTGAGAACAGGGGCCACCTCTGACATCTCTTTCCCAGCAGATGGGACAGGGAGCAGGGCAGGTCGAACGATGAGCCTTTGGGCTACTGCAGCCTCAAGGGCAGCTCCTGGCCCACAAATCCGAAGACAGAGAAGGATGAAAGACACCGTCTGCTCCATAAACATCTCCGTTCATAAAAAACTCAGCCTAAGAAAATAGAAAGCCCTAAGTCGCTGGGGAACTGGAGCTCTGCTCCTCGCGTGGCTGAGCCTGGCCAGGGGCTGCGCCTGCCCGGTTGAGGGCCCTCCGCTCCACCTGGGCACAATACTTCTCGGGGATGCCAGAGGCTCTGCAGGGAAAAGAAATCGTCAGTCACCCCGTGCTGCACCGGAGCTGAGCTTTGGGACTGTGGCCCCAGAGCAGATCGTGTTTGATGAGGATGCAAAGGGTCCTGTGAAGTGGCCCAGGGGCCAGGAGAAGGCAGGAAGGACTTAGGGACATGCAGAGCACCGGGGGAGTAAGTGGCCACTGGCAGCTCATCACCTGAGCTCCCGCATCTTCTGCTGCTTGAACTGGGCGATGCGCTGGCTGCGCTGGCGAGCCTCCTCCTCCAGCCGTCGGCACTCCTCGAAGGTGGCCACCCGCTCCTGGGCCAGCTGCTGCTGACGCTCCCGCATCTGGCGACGGACGTCGTTGGCGTGGGCAAGCCGCAGACCGGCCCTCCGTGCTGCCTCTGCCTTCTCCTTCTCCATCTGCTCCCGCTGGACCCTGACAAGAGAACGGGGCAGGTCAAAGGCCCCGCTCCAGCCCCTCCACGTGCCAATAACCCACCCACGGGGCCTCGGCCAGCACCAAGGCCACCAAGGGTGCCAACTTAGAATCACAGAATGGTTTGGATTAGAAGGGACCTTAAAGCTCATCTCATTCCAACGCCCCCGCCCTGGGCAGCGACACCTCCCACCAGACCAGGTTGCTCCAAGAGCCCCCCATGGCAGCCCCGCCGCCACTGTGTCACCCGTCTCCCGGTCCCATTTCGCAGGGCATGGCCCGTCCATCTTTCCGTCGAGCTCCCGGCGCCGTCCCCCTCACCTGAGGATCCTCTCGAACTCCTGCCGGTCCTGCTGCACCTGCACGGCCATGCCGCGCTCCCGCTGGGCGATCTGCTCCAGGCGGCTCCGCTGCACCATCTGTTCCATCTCAGCCTTCCTCTGCGCTGCCTCCTTCTCCTTGCGCCGCCATTCCCGCTCAGCAGCCTCCTGGTTGCGCTTGGCCCTCAGCGCGTCCTGCCGGAGGGGGACGGTGGTGATGCTGGGGGGGCCATGGAGAGCTTCCCACAGTGGGGAGGCAGGGAAGTGCCTGACGGTGGTTTTTCCCCTCTCCCAGCGCTGCCCCAGGACATCGCCTGGTCCCAGGTGATGGCCCAAACCTGCAACGCCCCCGGGAGACCCACAACGTCCACGGGAGCTTCCGCTTTGCTGGTGATGGGGTTGGTGGCAAGTGATCCCGCAGCCCATCAGCCGCTCACCTGCTCTGCCTGGTGGTCCTGGGCCTTCTCCTGCATGGCCCTCATCCGCGCCAACTCCTTCTCCTTCTCCCAACGGATTCTTTGCTGCTCAGCTTCAAACTCGGCCTCCCGCTCCTGCGTGGGACAGAGTGTGGCAGCAGCTCCCGCGGCACCGCTGCTGCCCCTCGACCCTATGCCAGCACCACGGACCCTCCTCTCACCATCTTCTGCCTCTGGAACTCGAGCACCCGCTCGTCCGCCATCCTCTCCTGCTCCCGCTGCTCCTCTTTCACCTTCTGGTTCTCGTCGTTGACGCGTCTAATCTCAGCCTGGATTCTCTTCTTTTGCTCCTGTTTCCGCTCCAACTCCTGAAAATGGCACAGAGGGTCCGAGGGTGAGAGGGTGAGTGCCGTGACATGGGGTGCTCCCCCTGATCCTCCCCGTGTGCCTCCCCGAGGGGACAGCACTGCGCTCAGGGCAAGGGAGGGCTTGGGTCACTTTCTGAGGGTGCCTCAACTTCCCCAAGAGACCAGAGCTTTAATTCCACTGGCCGTTGTCTCCACACATCGAGTCTGACTTATCCAGCACTGGGTCACCCTTCCAACGGGGTGAAAATCTAACTCCTGCTCCCTGGCGAGTCACTGGTCGCACCTGCAGGTCCTCCATCTTCAGCTTCTCCAGGTACGCCAGCATCTCCTGAGCCTCCTGGTCCCGCTGCTCGGCTCTCATCGCCCGCTCCTCTGCGTTCTGCTCCATCTGCTTCACGATCTCCTGCCTCCCTCTGGAAGGAAGAGAGTGGAAAGATTCTCTCCGGCTCCCTCCCACTCAGAGGAGCAGAAATTCCAGCACGGGCATCGGGTGCTGCCTCGTGCTGCCCAGTCCAGCTGTGGTGACCACTGTGGTGTGAAGCCGGGGGTTACCCCAGCTCCAGCACAAGGCCTGGGAAGAGGAAGGATCCCTCTGTAGGGAAGAAGGACCCTTTTGCAAACCTGATGAGCTCCTGCCTCTTCCTGCGCGCCAGATCCTCCTGCATCTCTTCGGCCTTTTTCCTCTCTACCTCCATCATCGTGGCCAGGCGCTTCTCTTCTTCCTCCAGCTCTTTTGCGATGAGCTGTTTCTCCAGGATCTGCGTGTCGCGGATCATGTGGCACTTGGCACCGAGGATCAGCTGTGGGGACAACAGGTCTCCCTGGTCTCCAAGCCAGACTGGGCAGCGGCAGCAGGGAGAGACAGACAGACAGACAGGGGAAAAAGGGAAGGAGAGGAAGACCCTGGGTAGCAGCAAGTGGAGCAGGGTTTAGGTCTAGAGCAGCTTGGCAAAGCTCATGGGAGCTCGCAGCAGCCCGTCCGAGCGGGCAGCTCGGTCCTGCGGTGCCGGGGGACGCCGGGAGCCCCCATCCCCACCTCGCTGAACTCCTTGATCTCATCCTCCTGCTCCATGCGCAGCCTGTTCGCCCGCTGCAGCAGGTTCTGGGCCCGCTCCCGCGCCTCCTCTTCCAGCTCGCTCAGCTTCCCCAGCTGCTGCTGCAGGACGGCCTTCTCCTTGGCCACTCTCTTGCGCTCGCTTATGGCGTCCTGTGGGGACAGGCAGGGCTGCTCAGAGCCACACGCCCTCCCCAGGGAGGCCCGAGGGGCACCGCAGGCGCCCCCAGCCCCTTCCCACACCCCGTCCAGACACCCCTCTCCCTTGGCAGGGTGGCAGAAACGTGGCACGGAGACTTCGTCACAGCTCTGGGGTCACCGGGGGGGACAACCGGAGTGGGATTGCTGGGTGCAACCAGCATGGGATTCCTTCCCCATCCATTTTCTGGGAAAACCCAGGGATCTTGCTAGGGATCTGGGCTGGGGATCAAGGAGACGCTCGCCCAAGCTGCCATCCCTGCATGCTGGGCACACCAAAACATGGGTGAAAGAGGAAGGAAGGTGGTGGCCCCCAGAGCTCCGGGGATGGCCCCGGCTGGTGCGTGTCTGACCCACAAGGTTGGCTCTACCTGAGTCCATCCGCCTCCACCCGCACCCGGGAATGGCTAGGGAGCAGGGGCAGAAGGGCAAGGGAGATGCCTACGAGAGTGGCCTCCTTCTCCGCTTTGAGGGCTGCCCGCTTGGCCTCGCGCTCCTCTTTGGTCAGGACTCGGGCTGCTGCCGTAATGCGCTGGAAATCCTCCTGCCCCATGACGAGGGACGCTGCTGGGTTCTCCGTGGGGACGCTGGGCACAGAGAGCGCGGTCAGTGGCACCGAGTCCCCAACAGCTCCCGGCTCCCTGCCGTGCCGACCCCCCCATGGGGCCGGGGGACCTGTCCCACTGTCACCCCAGAGCCACGCCGGAGCTGGGGGGTCCCAGACAGGGGGAGGAAGAAGGAGGGAGCACAGTGAAAGCGTTGCCGTGGGGGGGGCGGGATGCCCGGCCAGGGGCCGCCCAGGAAAACCCCAAAACATTCACCGGGGGCCCAGTCAGCCCCAATTAAAAAAATGCTGAAAGTATTTCAGTCCAACGTGACTTTCCCAGCCCTTCTTTGGGAAAATGCTGACCACTGCCCTGACCCCTTTTCCAGCGGGACACGCTGCTCATCCCTGCCCTCCTCAAGGCTGACTGTGCCTGCTCCTCTGTGCCCGACCAAAACCCCTGGTCTGTGCAGACAGATTCGGGGGAGCAGAAGCTCCCTTTTCACTCTGGTTAATGACACTGAGCCCACTCCGGCTCCAGATCCATACAGCGCAGCGCGGCTTCGGCTCTGCTGCCCGGGAATCCACCGGCAGGAGACGAGGAAACGCTGCGGTGCCCAAACCCAGAGCACCCTCTCCCCTCCCAGCGCCGGCAGGTTCCCTCCGGCCGCCACCCCGGCCCTGCCGGACACTGCCGAGCCACTGGCTCTGCCGGTGACTCACCCTGTGGTTTAGAGGAAATCACCGAAGCTCTCGGTGCCCCCATTTCCCCACTTGTAAAAATGTGGATAATAATACAGGGCTGTTTTCCAGGGGAGTTGTAAGGAGTTAATTACTCTTTGTATTACTCAGATACCATGGTGACGCGTGTGGTGTCGGAGCCTATATTAACCAAGTGCATAGAGCACTTTGAAGATGCTCAGGACTAAGAATTTACTCATTATTATTGTGTGTCACCTTTCATCCACCCTTGTGAATATGAACAGATACCTGCATAATGATTGCCCGAGAGCTGCATCACAGCATCGGATTCCAGGACGCTTTAAAGAATGGCTAATGGTCACAACGGCACTAATAAATGTAATAATACAGTGGCCACTGCTTCAGTTGTCCCAGTGTTTGGGTGACCAGCCTGGGATGTCTAGGGCCTGATTTTCAGGAATTAAACCAGCACAAACAGTTTCCATCAGCTTTAGCCAGAGCTGCGGCCGTGAGACACATCTGCAAATTGGCCTCGGCTTTGGCAGCTGGGTCAAATAAGAACGTGACCCTATAAAACCAGGAGCCAGCCCCAAAAGCCTGAACCAGCCCCAAAAGCCTGAGCTGGTGCCTCTGTGTCTTTTCACTCCCACAAAACCCAAACCTGAACCATCCGTGGGGCGGGTGTCACGTTTTACAGGGTGTTGGGGCATTACACGGAGATTCAAAACAGGAAGCGAAGATGAACCTCGCACCGAACAACTACAAGGAAAATTTAGGGAGGTCAAAATGAGGCTAAATTGGAGCTCTCCGGGATAATGGCCCTATTCTTGTCTCTGTGCTTCAGGCTTTTAATGAGTGTAGTAATTAGGGCCAGGGTTCTTACAGTTCAGCCTTCCTTATAAAACATCCCTGTCGAGAAACACACGGCTGCCGGTGCTCAGGGGCTGCAGGCGACGCTCCGCTGCCTTTCCCACAGGGGGGCTTTCGGTATCGGGGCACGGGAGGCAGCGTTTGCTGCGTGATGGGGGGCTGTTCGGCCCAGAAGGGGCAGCTTTTCTGGCTGCGGAAGGTTTATGCTGTTTTTCACTGCTTCTCGTGATGATTCAGTGCCTTTGTAAAACACCCAGTGCTCAGCACTCGCCGGCTCCTCGGCTGCCCAAGCCCAGCGTATCGGAGCCCATCCCTGCTCCCCAGAGACATCCCAGCAAACAGCCCGAGAAGCTCCGAGCGCCGGGACGGTGCTGTGACAGACACGCGGGGCCCCAAAAGCTCCTCAGAGCTGCCACCCGGGCACAGACTTACATGAGGTCACGGATTAAGTCCTTTGTGATGAGTCGGATGGTTTCGGGCTTGTGCTCGGCAGCGGGGGACGCTTTCGGGGCAGTCCGCACATCCCGAAGGATCACGATGGGGCTGCTGGAGCGCGACTGCTGCAGGCTCTGCAAGAAAGGATGGCATTTGGCTTTTCCTATGGCTTCCCCTCCGCCGCCCCCTGCCCGGCTCTGCCCCTGGGTCCCGTGAGCTCGGGACACTTTCTGACAAACCGCCTCTCGCACCAGCAAGACCAGTGAAGTCTGGGCACGGGAAGTGTTTTTTTGCCTCAGCGGCCTGCTGAGGACACGGGAAGAACCAAAAATACCCCTACAGCACTGATTTTACTGTAAAAATATGAGCTTCAGTCTCTCACCCAGATCTGAAGCAAAGGATGAGCTGATGCTCGAGCACCGTCTCGTCCCCCCTGAGCTGACGGCAGCCCTGCCCTGCTCACCCATGGCCACCGGCACCTCTGTCCCGCTGAGCCCCACGGACCCAGGAAAAAACAACCCAAACTGACCCAAACTCGCTGGGGGCTGGCGGGGGTGTCCTGGGGAGGGGGGAGTGGGGACAGATCGAGGTCTGGCCTTGCAGAGCAGTCAGCCAGCAGGCGGCACTGGGCAGAAACCAGTCCACCCAGTACAGCCTGGACTGGTGCCGGTGCCTTTGCTCGAGCCGAGACTGCCATCTAGTGAAGGTCCCTTGGCTGGGGGACCCCGCTCCGCACCCCCCGGGCAGGGTGGGCGCTGGGTGCCCCCGAGGGGTGGGAGCAGCCGAGGGATGTCCCCAGCACTCGTGGGGCTGCCCCATGGGACCCCCCGGCTGGGCCGCAGGGTCTCCGGCAGCAGGAGTGGGAGCAGGAGCAGGAATTCTGCCCACCCTGGGGGAAGCCACTGGCATTCCCGTGGGAAGGAGTGTTTTGGGAGCAGGCACTGTTCTGTGGAGCGAGAGGGATGGTCCCCGGACAGGAGACCCCAGCCCAGGCCACCCTGAGGTCTGGCTTCCTCAAGCCCAGGGCCAGTTTGCCCAAGCCCAGCCACGGCGTAGGCGTCCCAGCGAAATCCTCACCCGGGTCAGGGAGCCACAGGAGCTAATCTAAGGTACACACAGATGTGTGGTTTCCCTTGTACGTCTATTTACTAGTTCAGCTTGAGAACCCTAAGCGGCTGCCGGAACAAATCCTGTAGCCGGCCGGGCGCCGAGCGGTTCCCTGGGAACTTGCCACTGGCAATCTTTCCATTTCGCAGGCCTGCAATATCTCCATTTTATGGGTCTGACGACCCCAAAGCACGGGCTCTCCCGCAGCCCAGCACGGTAGGTACCGGAGCAGGTTCCCGGCTACCACGGGCCCCAAGCGGGAGCTGTTGAATTAAAGGGTTTGGCACTGAAACACTTGTGCAAACAAAGATAATACTGTTATTCACCGCAGCCAGCTCTCAGGTTGTCCCCAAAGCCAGGACAACTCCTAGAGCTAGACCTGGATTAATCTCAGGGAAGGCAATTAACACCCAAATGAGTGTTACGACATTTTCATCTAACTGCCTTGAAGGCTTCCAAGATAACAGATCATAAACCCGCCCGGGGCGGCTCGGCTCGCAGGGCGTCCGAGGCACACAGACCCGGTCGCTCCCAAGCCTAGCCACCAGCTGGGAGCGGAGGTAATCTTCATTACACGCTTCCTTCCTCCCCTCTGAAAAGCCAAGGGGTTTTGGCAAGTCTCTTCGGGCAGATTTGTTTCAGGCGATAAGACCCAGGAGAGGAAATTACAGCTGCAAACGCACCCCCCCACGGAGGGACAAGTGCCTGGGACACAGTGTGGTTCCCCTCCCCGTGGCAGCCGCCTGCCGCGGCCCCAGCACAGATACCCCCAGCCTTTCATCACAGGGTTTATCAGCCGAAGAGACAGCAAATGTGAGACGGGACAAACTCCGCCGGCGTCCACCCTTGTACCTCCGTCTGTGTCAAAGGCACGAAGGGCGGGGAGAGCCAACGGCCGCAGCCATAAACCCAGCCCGACTCGGGGAGAGGCAGTAAAGGAGCTGGGGGAAGAAGCACGTCTAGAACATCACCTTTCTGGCCACCTTGGCTGGAAAACGCCATCCTCACGAGGCTGCAACTCTCCTTGGGCTCTCCCGCAGGAGCTGGGGACAGCCCAGGGAGCAGCGCGGAGGAAACGAGCCTTTTCCTTACAAGAGCGGGGAGGAAAGAGCTGCCGCTCGCTGTTTATCTCCGCTCGCAATGGCCAGGGCATCCGGCCAGGAGGTCAGCGACCCGCTGCAGCTCTGCCTTGTCTCCAAGGGGACCGATTTCGTAGCTCCCTGATGAAAGTCTAAATATGTTTGCAATGAGCTGCTCTGGAAGCTTCCAGCCCCTGCTCCGAGGATTCTCTCTCTATCCCACGCAAAATAACCACTGTCTAACGTACGGGCCCCATAACACCGGCTCCTCTCCTTCGGCGGGGCGTCTCAACTCCTGAGCCTCCTTTGCCTCGCTAATTAGCTAATCACCCTGAGAGAAGTGCAAGTGTGTGCTGTGGAGGAGGCACCTCCTGGGAGCTGAGGGTGGATTTTTCGCCCTCCCGAATGTCGGGCTCCCGCAGCCGGGCCAGGAATTGGGAGCACGGAGACGGCAGGTCCCGGGAGGGCTGGTGATGGTGTCCCCGGCCCGGCAGGTTCGGAGACCGGGGGGCGGTGGAGGGAGCACGGTGGGCAGGAGCCTCCCCCGGCAGAGGAGGCGTGAGGGGCGGTAGCACCGGGAGCTTCCCGTGCGTGCCACCGACGGCACCGGGAGCACTGGGCAAGGCCCCGGCAAGGCACGACGGAGCCCCGGTGAGGTCCCGCCCCCCCCGCCATAGCTCTGCCCGGTGCCCGGCGGTGCCCGCGGTATCGCGGGCCCTTACCCGGCTCTCCCCGAACAGCGTCTCGTCCACCGCGGGGCTGCGGGGCCGCCGCTGGTACCGGCTGCGGGGAGGGTCCCGCCGGGGGGGCGCCGCCGGGCCCGGTGCACCGGAACAGGCCGCCCGCACCATCCCGCTGCGGCGGCGGCCACGGTCGTCATGGCAACGGTTCCCCCCCCCCCCCGCTCCCCTGGCAACCGCGCGCGGGCGGGGGCG